>VXBP01010332.1:0-39905 GCA_013400115.1 Rhinopomastus cyanomelas
ACAGTGAGGGTGACGGAGCACTGCAACAGGCTGCCAATGGGGGTTGTGGAGTCTCCTTCACCTGAGATGTTCAAGGCCTGCGTGGATGTGTTCCTGTGTGACTTGGTCTAAGTGATCCTGCTGTTGCAGGGGGGATGGATGTTGGACTGGATGATCTTTTGGCATCCTTTCCAATCCCTAATGATTCTGTTGTTGTATGATTGTGTTTCCTAGAAATGCAAGATCTTACATTGATTGAAGCTTCACATGCAAAAATATTTTAATTATTTTTTTAAGTGTTCTTTATTCTGCTTACATTTGTGCATTTGAAATCTTTTGACATAGTATGAATATAAAATATCTGAATTCATAGATCTACTATAGACACAACAATCACTGGGTTCAGAAAGTAATAAATGGATCACGGCAATGAAGGAACTATGAAGAAAATAACTGTGGTGAACCTTGACAAACTTTTAGATGACTTTTCAGAGATAGAAAAGGTAAGTGAAAAAGGTAAAAAATGTTGAAAATATCTATTTATAAATAGCTATCTGTATATATTTTCTGACATTTCAATAAGCTTTAAAAATCAAAATTTCTTCTAAGTGGTGTCAGCTTATTCCTATTAATATGACTTTTAATACCAATATTGGAAAGTGTTTGTATTGACACTATCTCAGAATGACATAAGTGACTACATTTAGACTGCCAAGCCACCACTAAATCGTAATCCTCAGCAGCACATCTAAGCATCTCCAGGGGGCAGTGGCTCCACAACTTTCCCAGGCATCTGATTCCAGTGAATGTTTTTGTTTCCCATAAAGTGTTTCATAACTTTGCTGGGTTATCCTTTCAGAACTTGTTCTTTGTTTCCATAAAAACATCCTTGCCATAGGAGGGGCATCTGTTCTTACATTCTGTATGCACTGATCTGTCTTTATGTGTATGGATTGATCCACTGAGGAAACTGCGTTTCTTTTTAGACCCACATTGTCCAGCTTTCTGGTGATTTCCTGATGACTGAATCCATACTAGAGATAATATTAAAGGGTACTTGAAATAAATTTAGCATTTATTTTAGGTAAAACATATTGTATTAATTCCTATTCACAACTATTTCTCATGCTGGTCCTCAGCAAGGGCATTGACAGCCTCATATACAAAGCAGTAGAAAGCACCTTGCTTGAGGATTGATCCAGATTTTGGACTACAGAATTGGGTCACAATCCATTGATAACTAGTGATGTAAAGAAAACTTCTTATTTCTGCAGAGTAAACTTCAGAAGCACCGAGTCTAAAGTTTAGCATAACTCTTTTCTAGAATGGAATTTCCAGAAAGGCAGATAATACACGTTTGTGACTGCAGTGCTGTGAATTTGTTAGATTTTGTATGAATTTAAAACTCAAGACTTAAAACTTGAAATACATTAATACAACTTTAGGCTTTTTCCAATTTTCTAGAAAATATCAGAAATGAATGAAGGAAATACCCTACTGGTTCTTCAACTGGAAAAATGTAGCAGATTGTTAACATTAAGCCAATCAAATGAGGAATCAGTAAAAGAAGGTAGGTGGTTTTGTTGTAAAAGGTATGGGTTTTTTGCATATATTCAGGAAGTTATGAGGAAATATTTCCATTTATTTAACTCAAGTAAAATACAAAAATAGTACAGCAAGCATCTAAGATACTGGTTAAAACAGTAGTACTGAATCTTGAGTCATCTCATTTGCACACACCAGATAATTCCACAAACATATCTTTAGAACTGTATAAAGAAACTTTTCCCACTGATGTTATTATCAATTCACTGTAAAAGAAAAACTTTTCTATTGTATTTTCTTCCTTTTTTTCTTCTTACATTTTTTCTTTTGATTGTGTTGTCTTCTTTTCCAAGAAAACAATGTGTTGTCAGGAAAGAGGGAGATAGATGACCTTGGTACACCTGATGATGTTACTTGACATCCATCTGTACAGGCCTCTTGAACTTCTGATGAACTGCCACAGTTTACAAAGCCAGCATTTTTAAGCAAACTAACATCAGCAGTTTTGCTTACATTGGTAGCCTATGACATACATGAGTCCATAAGCAGTTCAGATGCCTGTGTAGAATAACAGGGTCAATTAGGATAACAACAATTTGGGAAAAGGAAGGTCAACGCTGGTGCTCTCATGCCATCAGCTGAGCTGTTCTACTGGAATCAATATGACAAATGCTTTGTTTCACCTGGTCACCTTTTGCCCAATGAAATATGAGCTAGATGCATTCTGAATGTCTATTTCACTGCCTTCTAAAATGTCAAAGCTTCCCTGTTGTTTGAGGTGGCGTGTGAGATAGGTGGAGCTGTTGCTCTGAGATAACACCAAAAAATTATATTTCCTAGTCACTTGTGTGGTTTGGTTTGTTTACAGACAATCTGATAGCTTAGTCAGAGGTTTGGCGTATATTTTCCCTGTACCACAATGAATGGTACTAGAAATAGTGTAGCCAGCAGGAGCAAGGCAGTGACTGTCCTTATGTATGTGGCACTGGTGAGGCCATATCTTGAATATTGAGCTCAATTCTGGACCAGTGACTAAAAGAAGCTTACAGAAGTGCTGGAGCATGACCAAAGAAGAGCAACAAGATTCTTAAAGGGTCTGGAGCACAACTTCTGTGAGAAGCAGCTGAGGGATCTGGGACTGTGCAGCATGGCAAAAAGAAGGAGGTTGGAGTGAGGGTGAGGACACCCTCTTCTCCCTGGCAAATGATGGGACCAGAGGAAATGTCTGCAAGTTCCACCAGGGGAAGTTTAGGCTGGATGTTAGGAGGAAATTCTTCACTGAAAGGTTGGTAGACATTGGAACTGCCTGACCAGGGAATTGGTGGAGCCACTGGGTATATTTAAATGACATACGGATCTGGTGCCTGGGGTCATGGCTTAATGGTGACCTGGCAGCGCTAGGTTAATAGCTGGATGCAATGATCTTAAAACTCTTTTCCAACATAAGATATTCTGTATACTGAAGTTTTAGTATCAGTCTGGGGGTTCTGAAGTGTGATACTGAAGTGGATGGAACTTTGGTCTAATACCCTAAAGCTATTTGTATGTGCTCTATTAAGCTGAAAAGACAAGGTAGGCGAGTAATTCAGAAACTGATCAAGAGGCTTGATTATGGACAGAAACAGAGGAAGGAACCTTTTCAAAGTAGATTTTAAAAAGGGAAAGGAAAAGGTGGACGAAAAGTTACCCTTACCATAAAACCCATGGGACAAAAGAATGTGGAAGACATAGCTCAGGAAATCAAAACAGATGGAAAGACAGCAGCAAGGATCATGGAAGCAGAAAGGAATGAAAAGAGATGAAAAAGTCAGGAGAGAGATTTGAGCTTTGTCAACAGTAGTGACTCACTTTGATAACAGTGAAATTGAGAAAATGGTTACACAGATACAACTGAAGAGAATGACCTCTGGAGCTGTTTTAAAACACATGATGAAAAAAACAATGTGGATGGCTGAAGTCCAAGTAAAATTAAGAAGAAATACCGGAGTAACCAGCATGAAATATGAACTAAAGTTTTACCAGGGAATAGTCAAGAAAAAGTAAATGTCAGTAATATTGAAGCCATAGCAGTTGTACAATTAGTACACATAGATAGGCGGTGGAATTGTTGGAAAGAAGGGATTCTGTTCTATGAATAAAAGAAATTGCAGATCTGTTTGTAACAGTAATAAAAATATTGAAAGGCAGGAACATGGAACAACGTGAGATGTCCAAGAGGTGGGTTTGAATGCTACTTGATATAAGGAAATAAAAAGTAAATGGGAGATGCCAAATGAATAGAATGTATTTTGATGTTAAGACAATTATCATGGCTTTCCATTGAGTTAACTTGCTTACCAATAAGGTAAACATTTCAGCTACCATGGCCTGAAGTTCTTTTAAGTTTGTATTTTTTACCTGTATTCACCAATGGTAATCAGCAGTTTCTCAAAACATCTTGTGCAACAAATTACCATAATCTGCAGTAGATGCTGTCAGATGAGCTTTCAGGTAAACAACCACCATGTTATTGGAAATCAGCAGTATCAGAAGGACGTTACAGTTGGTGTGATCATAAATTATATTATGTAAAGTTTCTAAAGCATTTAGCTTTTTGAAATTGGTAGAAATGGTCTTTGTGCCTCTATCAAATTCTCTACCCGTTGTCCTTTGTCTTTTCTATGTGACTCCCTGTGAAAAGGGAGTCTCCATCTTCTTTGGTAGCCACCTTTTGCGTGCTGCTACATGGTAATAGGGTAATAATTTCTTGATTAACAGTGTCAACGCACAATTCTTAAGTTTAAGAGCAGTCTCAAGTTCCTCCTACTACAAATTTAACACGAAAACATATTAATTAACAGATTAACTTACAGATCAATTTACAAGACAGGTAAATACAGCCTTAGAATGTAAGGCTTATCAGTAGACCACAAAGCAATTCACAGAACAGCTAAGGAAAATACCATGAAAACAGATGCTAGTGAGTGGTTTAAACATTATTCCAAATAAACATTCTATTTACATCAGAGGAGCAGAGAGACAGAGCACTATAGAGTGAAAGACTGTTGTTCTGCCTACTCTGATGGGTTTGTGGCTGCTAGTGATTGTGGGGTGGAGGAAGTCAGATTTTATCCTAGCTGAAGTTAGTACAAGAAACAGAAAAAAGGAATAGCTCTTCACACCCCAAGAAAGCTCCAGCAAGTGTGAGAACCTGAGGGCTCCCTGGTGTCCTTGATTGCTAGAAGTCTCTGTCTAGAACTGTTTAAGGTAAAAGAAGAGTGGGGATTCTGGAGGAAATGCAAAGAAAGAAAATTTCTAAAACTCAGTAGAGAGAAGAGTGAAACACTTGCATGAAAGATAAGAAGAGGTGAGCGACTGGGCACATACACATTCTGAAAGGTCACATTCTCTGCTAAACACAGGTGAGATTCAGTACCACAAATTTATACTGTATTTGTTACTGTACTCAAAGCAGATGCACATCTAGCATCCTTGTTTTCTGTTCCTCAGATTTTTCTGTGGTCACTAAAAGGACTCTTGTGGTGCAAGCTACAATTCTGAACTAAAATCTGTAGTTTTCTGGAAAGAAAACAATCATGTTGTCTATGGAGCACATAAGGTGGCTCTATTTAGCTCTTTCAAGACTGCATATTTGTTGACTTAGTGGTTCAGAGGTGTTAAAGGCAGTTGATGTAAATGCCCTGTAACGAAAGTCATTAGCTTCTAAAATAAATGCAGATGGAAGAAACTACAATAAATTATATACATTAAACATGGAAAAGGAGCACTTAGGCTATTCAGCCTTTCTCCACGTGGGGAGTGTTCTTTACAGGGAAGGAACCACACAAAATCTGCAACAGATGCTACGTTAGTGATCCACAAAGCTGAAATCATTTACCAAAATTTTGCTCATAATGTAGGCAAGACAAACTTGTCAGTTCCCAGTACTTTTTCCAGTCACAACTGTAATTACATAGATTTGGCAAGATATATCCTTCAAAGATAAAAACGAGATATTCTTGAGACTGGACAAAAGGGTACCGCACGCTTAAATAGCTGTGAGTCATTGCATGACTAGCTGCTGTCCAATTGTTTCCTCAAATACACAGATATTCTCCCAAGAATTTGGGTTTATTTTCATACATTTTCAAATGGGAATAAATTTGTAGTAGAACTAGTTGGTAAAAATGGGCATGCTGACCTAGTGCTTCAAATTCCGAATAGGATTTTTCCACAAAAGCTTTTGATGCGCTGGAGGGACTGAGAACAGGCAACGTTTCTGTGCTGTTCGTGCTCCCTCTACTGTTGTTTCGGAAGCATGGAAAGAGACAATACCGCTGGCTAACGCACTGGGCTGTCTGAAAGAGGACTTGGTGGAACGGTAAACTAAAGGTCGAAAAGATTGAAACGAAAACTGAATTTCTGAGCTGATATCTTAATACATCTTAATACAAAGTCCAGTATTGGTAATGCAGTCTTTAATTATCTGATCTACAATTTTCAACAGAGCTTTTGTCTTACGACATGAGTGACTACTATTTAGCTACTTTACCAATTCCTGAAAATAAAAGCCACTTAAGAAATGCAGTGGTACTCTGGAAGTCAAAAGAAAAGTTTTAAGAGTAAAAAAGCCTCATTTTAGTGTCCCCAGTCTTCCCAGTATTTGCATGTTTTATAATTTACTGATAATGTTACAAGGACATAAGGGACAAAAGCAGTATTTCAGGAAAACCAAATGTTACGTTAAAAGCAGTCTATGTAGTTCTCAAATATTCTAGAGAGGAAATTGCTAAGTACAATATGTAAAATGATAATAAGTTTCATGTATGTACATACACACACAATTACTTTATTTAAAATGAGGTAATGGAGATACAGTACCATATTCTGAAACTCTCCAAGTATATGTTTAGCCACAAGATAAATGTTAATATGCACTATAAAGAGGGTGAGAAACTGCAATGAGTGTTGGTTTTCTTACCAACAACCTTGTAAAAAATTCCATTGGAAAAGCAAACCTCAGTGTCAGTTACATAAAATTGCCAGAATGCTAGTAGAGAGAGCTTCCATTATTGCCCAGAGGGATAACGGCATCTTCTCTCTTGTCTAGCAACAAAAATGTAATAGATTTATAAACTCATATCACTAGATAAAATTCTTTTTAAATTATTTGGCTATGAAGATGATCAGGGCCTACAACACCACATCAGTGAGGACAGAGTGAAAGAGCTGGAGTCGTCCGGCTTGCAGAGGAGAAATTTCCAGGGAGATCTTGCTGTGGCCTTTCAGGACTTGAAAGGGGCCTACAGAAAGCTGGGGTGGCTTTTTATGGGAGTGCCCATTTTACTAGGGCATCTAGTGGTAGGATAAGGGGCAACAGCTTCAATCTGAATGAAGGAAGATTTAATGAAAAATTCTCGAGAATTTACTCACTCTGAGGGAGGTGAGGCACTAGAACCGGTTGCCCAGGGAGGTTGTGGATGCCTCCTCCCCGGCAGTGTTCAGTGCCAGGCTGGATGAGATTTTGAGCAACCTGATCTAGTGAGAAATGTACCTGCCCATGGCAGAGCAGTTGGAAATGGCTGATCTTTGAGGGCACTTACACAATCCAAACCATTCTGTGATCCTATGGTAAAATTAAGCAGTAATCGTGTAATTATAATCTGATTTATAATTACTGTGGTCAGTACAAAGGCTTAGACTAATCAAGACATTAAAATATTTAATCAAGATTGCTAAAAATATTTAAGAAAAGTTTATAAACAAAATATAGCATTAAAATTAAATTACTCAAACCCACATTTTTCATTTCTTTTAGAATGTGCTGCTCTACAGAATGTGATCAAGGGTCTAACACAAACTGTTGTAAACCAGTGTAACCTGAAAGGTAGAAGTAAAAACGTTCTTATAGTACCCTACTGTCATTTAGAATTTAGGATTTATTTTTACTGGTGTTTTTAGGAGAGAAGAACTCACCGGCAGCCAAACAGAAAGGCAAAAAAAGTATATTGAATAAATCCTGTGCAGATTGTGATGGTTGATATGCTTAATTATTTTGTTATTAGCCCACTTAGAATACACATGTTAAAAAAGTTCTGCCTGTCAGGTTTTTTGAATCAACAGTTGAGCTTTAAATTTATTTTAAGTATAGTACAGGCAATTTGACAAAAAGTAAAGAAGTATCATTCAGCTGCTGGACTGTAGTTTATTGAAGTGTTTCTGTGTAGTTTTTACCACTTTGCTAAACCAAAGTGACTTAATCCTTAGTGTAATGGTATTAAAAATTAGCTGATATCCAGAAATACTTGACAATTGCTCACTGATATTTTAAAATAAAATATATAAATATTTGCCTTGCCATTATAACACAGTTTAGCTGCACACCATGTAGTTAATGTTGCATAATTTGTTTGTTCAAGACATATTAATCCTAAAAATTAAAGTATATGGCTACTTGTAATGCTGGAAGTTACTTTTAATAATAAAAAAGAGGATTATTTGGCTAAAGACAATTTAGAGTAGTGATGCCAAGCAAATACTATGATGAAACTATTAACTTTCTTATTAAAAAAATGGATAGTGAAATTATGTAGTTCTCTAAATAGTGAAGATCATGTCTATGTAGAAGTTTCTTGAAGTTCAGACAAGTGAAAAATGAAAGTAACTTCCTTACTCAGCTTTCATGCTAATAATACTGTCAAAATGTACTTTTTAGTGTATCACACAATTTTTCATTTACGCAGATGAGAATGATAGACTGAAGGGTATCATTCATACCTTGAAAGAGAAATTAAAGACTTGTGAACAGGTACGTCATGAATGATCATTCTTTAGGTAGAGGTGGAATATCTATGTAGCTCTATCAGGTTTGCTACCAATATAATTTCGGTGCCTTGTTCCTCACTTTTTTGTATAAAAACAGAAGAGATGTTTTCATTATGTGATCAATACAGGAATTAAAAAGTAAAAATTAAAAGTGCTGAGAACACTGGCTCGTTTAAGATGCACTTGTTTTTTTTTGCTATGTTTAGTTTTGAGCACACATTCTAAAATCTAATCCTTTGCATTAAAACACAGCTTTGTGTAGAAACAAGGTATGAATATTCACAATGTGCGCTGTTCTGCTGGACGATCAAGAACTGACTGAATTTTATCTAGTTTCTTCTGATAAATTTTTTCTAGTTTCTTCTCTACTTTGTGTCTCATAATAAAATCCATTTACCATCACTCTCCTTTTTATCTACACTGCGCATTTTCTGAATTCAGGAAACACCAGGTCCCGAACTGAGCTAGTTCTCTATGCTAAGACTGGAGATGTCACCTGTATCACATTAAGAATCTTGCTGTTGATTGTCTTTGTACTATGAGTTAGAATTAACAGAACTGTTATATTAACAGAACTGTTATCTTAAAAGTTTGAGAATAAGTAATGCCTTCTCAAAAGATGTGAGAAAACTAATTCTATAAATTATATACATGTGTGGGCATGGTAGACTTTCTTAGTGTTGTCCTGAAGGCACTTACTGGATCACATTCTCATGCAAATACCAGCAATCAGTAACTGCCTTTGTGAGTGCCTCTGAGCATTGCTCTGATGAGTGGCTACCTGCCTTGTCTGAAGGCTCTTTCTAACTGCAAAGGAGCTTCAGAACAAGCTACTCTACATGGATAGCAAATTAGTTCTTTGGTAATTCTGGAGCAGCTATTGGAGCACACTTAGAACCGGCAAGCTCAGGCATCTCATTTGAGTGTCAAAATACTGTACATTTTTACATGAATGCTGCACTTCTCTAAGAGTGCAGAAACCTCATCATCTTTATGATGCTTTTTACATCTGCAGGAATATAAAGATGAGATTGGAAAACTTATGATAGAAATTAAAAACAAAGAGGAAGACCAGAAATTAGAAATAATACAGATGAATTGCAATATGAGAAAACAATGTAAGTTCTCTTGAAGATTGAGCACAAGCCACATTTTGTATGGGATAAGTACAAGCTCCACTTCTTCATGGAAATAAATGAAAGCTAGATGTGGTCAGTATTTAAATAAATTTTATCTTTACTAAAGAGAGGAGGGAGCGGCAACAGTAGAGCAACGTGGGATGAGTGGAAATTGCCAATCAGCAACTAGAGCAGGGAGTGGGAATTTCTTATCTAACTCTCTGAAAGAATGACATTTTTTGTTAGGTGTTCACTGGAAAAATTTTAGGCTACTGTTAGAGTGTTTGCTCTAACTACTGTGTGCTCAGGACAGTCAGCAATTATTTTCACTAAGACACTGCAACAGAAAAAAACTGATGGTAGTATTAATTCTTTTTTCATTACTGACCTAGCCTTGAAGAGTAGGACATTTCTGATCACCCACTCTGCTGAAGAAAGCCAGACTTTGTAAAATGTGATGGATGCCTCTTTAAACAGTCTCCATCTTAACGGGATGGAATGGTAGATTTCACACAAACTACATTTTTTGTTTAAATTTTTTCCCCGTGAAATACTGACCAGCTGTTCAAGAAACCTTTTATATTTGGGAAATTATGTTCTTTTTCCATCTAAACATCTTCTACAATCATCATATTTGGTGCTACTATGTTACTAGTTGAAATAAAAGAAGTGGAGTATAGAGAAGAGAGAGAAAAAAAAGAGCTGGAAATACTAGAGCTAACTAGACAGCTGAAAATTCAAAATGAAGAGAAGCAGAATGAAATAATTAAGCTGCAGATAGAGGTAAGCATTACAAAGATCAGTTCTCACTTTGGTAAATTTAGAAGTGATTGAGAAGTTAGAAATATTGATTGGTGCTTAACATAGTAACATAACGGAAACTTGGAAACATAAAAAGCCACTGCCCTAACAGAGATGTGCTTCTTCCCTTAATGGTACTTGAGTCACTTCTGCTAAGGAAATTAGTTCTACCTGCTGTATAGGGAGGCTGAAGTTTGCTATGTTCATGTTTGAAATGAAATTATTTTGAAAATGTTGGTAGTTTTTGAGCTACAAAAAGTAAGCAATATTTTCTTCTTATTTATGTTTTCTCTAATTTCTGAATTTGGAAAAGGTATATTTTTATAAACTTCCATTACCTTAAAGACTTGTAATCCTGTGGATGGATATTTGAATCACAGAATTCAACAAATATTTCGTAGCTAGGTTTTAAGCCACATTCATTACAGACACATTTAAGGAAGTATTTCAAACCTGCCACATAACAAAAAAACAATTAAGGTGTTAGAGTTTTGGGGCTGAGTTGTCCTTGAAATACAAGAGGAGGGTGATGGTTTCTTTGCATCTGGTTCTTTGCATTCTCTGCATTTTCTCCCCCTGCAGGCATGCAGCTGTGGTGTCTTCCAACTTTATTTAAGTGTTGCCTTATTTGGCTAAATGTATTTGCTTGATTATCATACTGGTACTGTTTACTTTTTGCAATAGTTGAGGCAATTTTTTAAAGAAAAACAAATTGTAATTGCTTTTTTTTTAAATGAAAGTAGCTCCATTTTCCTAGGACTAAGTAGTAAATAAGCTTTCCATTCTTAGTTTCAGGTATAAAATCCAATTAAGAAAAGTTAAAATAACACTCGTGTTACTTAACAACTAATTTTTTCTGGATTTTTTAAACATTTTGCCTTTTCTTGATTCTTTCAGTTCAATGCTAAATTAGCAAGAATTCAGAACAAAACAACAAAATCATTTTCAGAGTCTTCTATCTTGCCACAAAGTATCTATCGAAGGGTATGTGGTTTAATAGCCTGTAGTCTGCAAATAGAAGATACTGTCATAGCCTGTTTGAAACAACAGTTCCTTAGGGTCCAAGTGCACTTGTTTTGCAACAAATCTTTGAAGATGGGGGGACTCCCATGCACCCTTCCCACCTGCAGGCAACTGATTTAATGCCTTTTTGCAGTAGCGTTGATGGAGCTGAGGTTCAACAACAAAAGCCCGCATCTGAAGTGGTCTCAGTACAGAATTGTTATCCTGAGAACTTAAGATAGAACTGATAGAAATGACTGTGATGTAAATAATACATTTGCATTACTGATTTTATTGGCTTGGAACTTTGAGATGTCACAGAAATAGGATTCTGGAGAAGTCATCTTTATACTTTTGTGATACAAAACACTGAGAAAAATTAGTTCTCATTAGTAACAGCATATTAATTATGTTTCATAATTATGTGTGATGTTTACAACAAAGCCTTTGCCTACATTTTTACAGAAGCTGCAGCATCTCCAGGAGGAGAAAAACAAGGAAATTGAAATTCTCCGTAACACCATAAGAGACTTAGAGCAACATCTTAATAAAGGCCAAGATCTAAACCTCAAAAGGAGGCGATGAAGTACTTCAGGAGTGAAATACACAGCAGAAAGTGTGTATTTCAAACTGTGCACCTGAAATTAAAAACGAGATATGAAGAAATGCAGAATATTTTTTTATTGGAAACACTCCAGTCAATTATTCCAAAAGCATGCGTTCTGTGTATATTCAAGGCTACTTTCTTGATAATCAGCATTCACAATAAAAAGATTCAGATTTCATAGGAGTAATAATTCCTCTGTTAAACCATTAATTATGGTATACACATTCTAGCAGTTTTACTTTCTTGAATAGTCTCCATCTAGAAATCCTTTGAAGAGCTATATTTTATTTCACTTCAGTTAGTCAAAGGTTAGGAATGCCTAAGCTACAGCAGACAAGTTACACAAGTTCAGTGGTACACGGCCTTACTAAGCAACACAGACTCATCAAATTCAACACCACTACAAACAATGATAAACATTAAACCCAGATTAACTTTGTTCTGTCACTTCTTATTTTTGATACTGATTCTGCATTAACAGTTGTTAACATTGCTTCTCACTTTGGACACAATCTTACTGATTTAGTGGTATTTTAGAAGTGGTATTATTATATTGTGTATTAATGGACCCTGATAACATATATATAAGCACAGAAGTTAAGCACAGAATTTTGTTTCTTTAAAATAATGCAATTACTATTTGTATCTTACACTTGAGATAAGAAGATATTTTGGCAGGTTGCTCAGGAATAGGCTTTTCTTGTACACAATTTGTAGCCCTAGATTTAGGGAAAAACAAGAAATAACAACCAACTTTTGAATGTCTTCCATTCTTCTTAATAAAAGTGATTAAAATATCTCTTTTGGTTTCCTCCTGTTCTTGATTGCAAAACATCAGACAGGAACCCCTAGGTCATAGTTTATGCTCCTGTCCTCACAAATGCAAGCAGAATGTTAGAAGAGAAACAAGAAAGACACTTCAATCGAGAATGCAGACACCTTCCCAGTGCAGCTGAAAAACAAACTATGGGTTAAATTCCTTTAAGTTACAAAGTTTTTCACTGATGGATTTTGACAGGTACTGAATAATTCTAAGAGCACAGCTCAAAACATACACACACATCTATCTTCTTTAATTGGGGCAACACTGTGTTTATTTTTCCATTCTCACAACAATATAAATTTAGGTAATTGGACTCACATTTTTTATGTGTTTAGTTTGTTTTTCAGTCTCAGTTTCCTGCCTTTTCCTGTCACTGTCAGGTGTCACCAGTTTCACTGGCTCCTGCTTCTGGTGACTGTCAGGCAACAGTGAGTAGACGTCACTGTCAAGATTCAGTGATGTCCTCTGCTGACAGCTGGCCGTGTCACCTGCAAGAGTTTGGAAGCACTCCACGACACTGTCAAGTGACAGAATTTCCTAGCTCTTCAAATAGAAGGTGTCGTCAATGACAGCATCAGCTACTAGAAGTTGAGTCTGATGCTGTCTCCCAGTTTCAAGTTAACTGGTTTTTACAGCTGGTTTTCCCCTTTTTTCATAGCTTTTTACCTTGCGCATTTTCTACATTTTCCCCTGCAGGAACAGTGCCTACATGTTCAAGACTACCTGTCTGATCGTGTCTATTCTGGGCAAAAATTCCATGACGATGACTGCTGTGAGAATTGTATCTTTGAGTTTCAGATGGAGCACTATGGTTCTCAGTTTCGGAATCATGACTGCCTTCATGGTGGTGGTGATGGTGGTGGTTTCTATGTCTGCGCAGGTTCTGGTGATGTGAATGTTGACCACTTGGTCTGGGTTCTACCACTTCTAGCCTTTCATCTGCTTTTTTAGTGATGTTTTCACATACACCATCAATATCAGGTTCCTGCAAAACAGAAGCTTGCAGTGAATACAAGGCATTTGATTTTATTAAACTAGTTGAAAATACTATCTATTTTGCAGAGCCTAAAACCCAACATTAAATTATTTGTGCAACTTTGCTGAAAAAAGCATATGAATGTATAATGTATCAAAACCAATATTGTTTTACATCACTGATTTTAGAATTTTAAGAATTATAATTCAAGTAATTGCTAATAAAAAGTATTCTTTTTATAAGATCCCATATCTCACCTGCCTGAGGTCTGCCTTAGCTGTAAAACAAAATGTTTGGATCAAAACTTACTGGTTTTGTTGAAATTCTGTGACTAGATATTTACACTAAGGAATTTAAGAACATGTCTTATGAGAATAGGCTGAAGGACTTGGGATTGTTTAGCCTGAAGAAGAGGCTGAGAGGAGATCTTATTGCCCTTCACAGGTACTTGAAAGGAGGCTGTAGAGAGGCTAGTGTTTGCCTCTTATCCCAAACAACAAATGACAAGAAAAAATGTCTATGAGTTGTTTGGAGGAAGTTGAGCTTGGAAATTACGAAAAATGTCTTCAGGAAAAGGATAGTTAGACATTGGAACCGACTATGCAGGGCAGTGGTGGAGTCGGTGAGTAGATGTGGCACTTTGGGACATGGCGTAGTGGATTGTTGGACTGAAGGTTGGACTTGATGACCTTGGAAGTCCTTTCCAACCTTAATGATTCTGTGACTTCTTGATAATCCCTGAAGTAGTTACATCTTTAGTTATGTGTAGAACAAAGCCACTCTTCTTTTAAAATGGTAACACTGATTTGTGACCTTGTAGTACAAATTTTTTAAACTAACTACTGTATACTTTCTTTAAATGTAAACCAAAAGGAATAGTAACTCGATTTAGCTCAAATTTGATGCCTATACATTAAAAACATATATGGGTATTTGCTCAGGTACCTACCCATCCCCAGAAATGAGAGTAGCTAACACGTTACTAGCTGCACAATACTCCAGAAACAGAATTAGCCTCCAAATTTCTGAAAATTATTTGCACCTCTATCAAAGACAGGAATATGAATAATTAGTCTGTTATCAATTAAGATCTAATTCACTTCAAAAATGTTTAAAACTTTCTGTCAAAGACACGCGCAACGTGCAAAATGCAAACCATGTCTTTGGATTAACCAGGCTGAAATACTTTTTATAAGCACCAGCCAAATCCGGTTTCCTTTCCTAGTGTATATAGATATACATACATATAATATAAGAAGAAAATACCGTATAAGAGCAGTTCCCACACTTGTTTTCACAGTATGCAATCTTAATAGATTCTTCTACATATGGGAAAGTCAGGAAGGAATAGGGCAGACCCAGATGATACACTAGACGGCCACATCTAAAGAGAGAAAGAACTCTGTTGTTCCATATACATAAACACATACCTAAAATTAAGCATCTCATAACCATAATTTATCCCATGTCAGTCCACCCACACTGCACAGTACCACAGAGAGTGTTTCTGTCCAAGAGCTTGCAGACAAATACAGTACCTGCCTTAAAAATCATGCGTTGGGAAGCACGATTTCTGTCTGACATATTATCTCTGCTGGCAGAAATCCTCTAGTGCAGTGGCATTTAGACTACGAAAGGTACATGTATTACAGACATATCTGCTAAGGAGGAGGGCTGTTTGCACAGTGGTAGAAATTGCCACATGGCTGTTGTATCCCTACAAAGAATGGTTCTATACAACATCACATGTTGTACAGAACATGCAATACAGTGTATCTGCATGACTAATTTAGTGTATGAGAGAGGATTTTTACAGTGCCCATTTACCTTACATCTGTACTTGTATGCACTTGACTACACAACTGGTACATTAGAGTAAATGCAGAACTGGTACAGAGGGCATCTTGTAAAATACCCCATCTACAATGTCAACATATGGTACTCCCAAATTAGCACCTGACATGTCCCTTGTGCTTGTCCGTGACCAGCAAAGACTTCATTGCCGTTGAAGGCATAGTAAGGACATATATTCCTAGAACCCATAATGGATCACGGCCAAACTAATGCCAAAACAATTCAGAATACATTGTGTGTCCTATGTGTCGACAGCACAGAATTATTCAAGCTTTTGAATTTTGTGGGACAGACATTAGCTTTGGGACCACTCTATGAACTAGATCACAGTATCAGAGTATCACAGTAATAATAAGGTTGGAAAAGACCTTAAAGANATCTTTTCCAGGCTAAAATGCAGCTTTGTTCTATTGATCTGTCATATGACAGCAGCCTTTCATGTACTGCTGTTGTAACAATCACTTTCTAAAAATCATTCTAGTGCTAGTTTTGTCCCACAAGCCTAATTTAGATAATTCATTCAATTCATCAAATTTTCTATTACCTAAGAAAAGCAGCTTTATGTTTCATTATTAAACTGAAGTATGAACTGAGAATGTTTGTGGCAGTGCTTTTTTTTTTCCAGCAAACTAAAACACTTCACTTACTGCAACTTAGTTCATAATGATGTATTTGTTGTCAGGTAATCATAAATAAAACAACAGAGATTTACAAAGCATTATTCTAAAAACATGAAAATATTTCCCTGTGTTCCACTCTAAACACAGACCTGTCATAGATAAGAAAGTCGTCTTTGTTTCCATTTAATGTAGCCCAGACATCAGCCTGCTGTGCATCTTGTTGGTAGACAGTAATGTAGTCTGAAACACTTTCTTTTAGTCGATGAATTTTCTTCTGGGAATAAGCTCCCTGATGGTTGACAACCAAATATGAGATATTGACCAGTCCTTCATTCTCTAATTTCACTCGCAGGTCCTCCAATCTAGGGGAAAATGTAAAGAACCAAGACTGTAAGTAATCTGAAAACCACAAGATTTGCCACATTCAATGAAAGTTAATGTGCTCAATCTTGCTTTTATTATAACTTTTTCTCCATTTTAACAGGGTGGCTCACTCACCAATGATGGTAACAGACAACTTGGGAAATCAAAATCAGTTTAATTTAAGCAACAAAATGACCCCACTGATCACCATCAGGACAATGAGAGATGCATGTGGTTTTTGAATGCTGCTTCCCCCACCTCTCCCTTTTTCCCAGGCCCAGCTCTGCTATCTCTTTTCCCCTCACACTCCTCCCCAGTGGCATCATGGTGGAGGGTCCCACAAGAAAGAGTTATCCAGGAACTTCTCCAATTAGCGTCAAAGTCTCCCATGGGCTGTGGCTCTCCCAGTGATTAACTGCTCCCGTGCAGTCTCTGTCAGACTCACGGTTTCACTCCACATCCACGAGAGCTCACACATGCTCTCCTCCACAGGCCATCTCTGTTACTTTTCTCTAACAATGGCCTTTGAGGTCTCCAAAGGCACAGTCTGTCCTCCAGCCACAAGTCAAAGGGCAATGGCTGGTCTGTTGTGCCTTCTCCACTTTGTTCTCCTTACTGATATGGGCCACTAGCATCTCTGGTACATCTTCCTACTCTTAAAACAAAAGGGAGCTCCTGAACAGAAGGCCCAAACTATAAAGTTGCCCAACAGGTTTTCCCTGCTTAAATAGGTTTATTAGCTTAGCCAGAGGCAAGTCTAACCAAGTGAGTTTTCTCAAAGCTTCTTACAGAGAACAAACCAAAACCACACCAGGCAAAAATCCAATACAAGCACCGAAAGCTACTTTGTTGCTGTTATGCAGGTTATCTTCCTTTCCCTTTGCATCCTTCCCATTGAATTGCTCTGTAAAATTTGTTTGCTTGCTTCAGGAAACAATCTAGAGCTTGAAAGATTTTCTACAACATTTCTAAAATGTACCGAATCAAACCCAACTACCTGGAAAGCCAATCACAAAGCCCGCCTTTGACTTTACTGGAGTGTGAGACTTATAACCACTTATTTAAATCCAACTCTCAAAAAACCTCCAAAGACTATTATAATATGAAGTTATGCAGCCTAGAGGGGGAAACTAGAATGTTATTACAGTGATTAAAATCAAGCTCTGAAACTGGTACTACGAATTTTTAAATCCACATGATTTCACAATCACTAAATGAATCCAATATAAAGGTTGTATGCAATTCCTGTTTGGGTCAGCTCAAAAATATTCTCTTGCTGATGTTACTGTCATGATGCCAAATTATCTGCAGACAAGTCAGTTCTAGAAAACAAAGCACTAATATCCTAGGTCTCATATAAAGTATAATGCTGAGGATTCTCCTGCATGCTCAATCTGTTTTGCAAAAGGCCTGCCTTTATCTTCTGTATTATTTTTTTAATATCTCAGACCTTCTATTGGGAAAGCACAACAAAAATATATGCTTTAATTTGCCTTTTCTCCTAAAAATCTTACATTTAAAAAGGAGTAATCATGGATCCCTCTATTTCAGGTCTTCTAGTCATGTTAGAGAAGTATGATTTCTTTCAGCTCTAGCATCTTCCTACACTAGTCATGCATTGCTAACTGAAGCACAGTCTTGATAAACTCTTTCTGTTGAGTTTTCATGTATTTTGAATTTCACTAATGTCATATCTGTCATTAATGATCACACCTTTATGTTGTAAATACAGTCTGGAGAAAATGATCTGTAACTCAGGACTAAGTTGAGACATAAAGAATCTGAGCCACTGCACAGAATGTTCCTCCTGAGAGTTGACCTGGCCACTGTGTCACACATTCCAGTAGGGATGGCGGCATTTGAGGAAGCTAGAGTTCACTGAGTGCATCTTTAGTTGGGCAGATGTATTATACCCAGACAGCATTACAAACCTGATCAGTTAGTATTCCAGAAACTGAAATAGAGGTGTACGCTCACCTGGAAGCCTGCAGCTGGCACAAGTATCAGCTAGCCTGGAGGAGAGCCACCACAGTCACTGAGCCCCTGGAGTTTAGCATTGGGTTTTCGTCCCCGATACGCCATTCTGGGGGCTCACTGCAGTTCTGGACCTCCGTCCCTCCTCCTGAGAGGAGACAGAGAGCCAGAAGTAGCCCCAGCCCTGCCCACATGGCTGGGCTATATCTGAAAAGACAGAAAATAACCAAAATTAGATCAAAGTCTGCACAATGTTCATACTGTGAGGTTCTCACAGAAGAATATCAGGGGGGAAAAAACCCTCAAAAGACAAACAACAAACCCCAAACCTGTAAGAATAAATTTGAGCCACTTTATTTCTTTCATTTTGCAGTAGATTTCCCCTGTAGTAAGTGTGCAGTATTTCTTTCTGTCATACATAAACAGTCAAAGTTAATAAATGTTAAGAACAACTGAGTTTTCTTTTAATGCTACTAATCAGACCATGCTGTTCTGTCCTGTTTGTAATTTCTTCTTTTTTGTGTCTAATACTTCCGTGACTTTTAAAGAGGCCTAACTTCTTGTGTTTTGAAATTAGTTGTACTCAATCAGTTTACATCAGTAAAAATCTAGAACCATTCACATTAGATTCCAGAATAATTCCCTGACTTGAAAGCCCTTGGCTCAACAGTGTGTGTTGGTATGCAGCAAGTATGATAGAACCTTGGAAGAAATAAAAATTCGAGATTTTTACAAGCCAGTCTGTAGTAGTTGGACCCCATTGAGAAAAAATTCTGAAGAACACAGGCACTAGAAACAATTCTGCAAAAAACAGGAAATAAAAACTGAGTTCCAGGATCTCTCAGATTTTTCAGAATCTCCTACCTACAGTTAGTCTATGTCACATGCACAGCAATCAAAGCATATGAGAAATTCTGTAATTACCCATTCCATTAAAGTCATAATTTTGGTAAAGTATGTTCAGAAAACAACCAGTATCAAATGGGTCCTCAACACGTCCAAGCTTGTGGAATTGTATAATTTCACAGCATTCATCCAGGCCTGAGAGTAAACACAGTGCTTTGGAAACGCTAAGTTATGATATGCAACACATGAGTCATCAACCTTGTAATATTCTAAAAGAATTAAAATATTGTAATCATCGATCTTTTAAAATGTAAGCCATCTGCTGCAAAGCCATAATTTGTGACATCTGTCTGTCCCTAGTGTTCCTGTCTTGCAGTTCTACCAAAAGCACTTTAGGTACAGTATTTTTAAGAATAAAGTGTGATCCAACAGATTCGAACAGAGGCAGTTTTTTACTTTTTCTACACATTTGGAAAGCTGCCCACCTTCACATCTTTTACAAACACATGAAACTCCTACAACATCCTTGAGATCCTTCTATGCCTTTATAGCCTTCCGCAGCACTGCCATACGTACAGTGCTCAGCAACAGCTGTCTGGCCCTCTGAACTCAATGAGAGATGTTCTGAATTACACTTCTTCTTACATTTCAATTTTACAGTTGGTTTGCAATGGAAATTTCCACAGTCAGCATTTTCAGCCAAAGAAACGAGCAGACTCTCTGCCAAGTCTTCAAGCATGAAGCTCACCGCAAAACTAGCACACTTACCCTTTCCTCCCCCTGCTCCTTGGCAGCTCTGCTTAACTCTGCTGCAGAAGAAAACAGTATGGGGAACAGAGCCTGTGGTATTTATACAGCTCTTGTTTATCTCCTTTTGCAGACATGGTTCAAAGTTCAGGGAGCTCATTCTGAACGACCTTGCAAGCAAAGCACACTCCTTTAGAAAGAGTAGCCAAAATATTTCTTCATTAACTAATTCAAAGTGGAAACCATTTATAATGCATAATGGCAAGGCACTTTTAATACAATGAGCTTGAATATTAGGTTATGCAGTTTGTCAGTCACCCCAGTCAGCAGGACATAGTGGTACAGTCAGAGAAAGGGGGTGGGCCAAAAAGTCATTATCTGAACACAGTGGTAACCACAGTGAGGGGGAAATACTTCTCTATAAAAATGCTGATCAAGCAGATTTTCTGCACATATGCTTTATCTAATATTTCCTCAGAGAATGGTGTAGCTTGTCTGAGGGCATGTGCAGTAGAATACTTTTTGTCCAGCAGCAGTGATTACATCACTGGGCTTTAAAAGTTATTTCTGTAAAACCTGCCAATTTATCAGGTTTTGTTGAAGGTTAGAGCTCAGATCTTCAGCCATTTAAATCAATGTAGCTGCACGAAAACCATGAAGCTTTACCAACTGGCAACAGCCACTTTACCCTCTGTACAACGCTGTCAGATTTTCTTAGCCTCATCTCCGAGATGTCTGAAAACATTGAGGTTAAACTGCTTCCTTATGCACTGCACGTCTTTATGCAAGTATGCCTTACGTGTGAGTTCCTTTGATCACATGTGTTTATGGAGAAAAAAATGTTTAAAAACTTTTTGCATTGTCAGAGTTTAAGGTGGTGAGATTTATATTACTTAGTTCTATGGTCTGAGACCCTGTCTTCTGCATAGACAAGATTTATGCTTCTGTCTGCGTGTAAGGAATTGAATTGATGATGCTCAGGTTTATCCTGTAGAAGTACCATGCTCAAGTCAATGGAAAGAAGGACAAAGATCTGGAGTTTCAGTCAACAGTGTTGGAGAACACAGTGAGGAAAACAGACAAACATCAGTCTGTGACTGATTTATTTTAAAAGGTGGAGTGTGCTCACATTCCTCACATTATTTGGGAAACCCTTGTACTTTTTGCCAGGTTGGGATCAAGCCTTCATACATGCCATAATGTACTTAACTATTCAAAATGTAGCATTTTCGGGGTCTCCTGTTTCAAGATGAGGTGTTGATTTTCAATGCTAATAAAGTCCTGCAAGGTTAGCTGGAAGTAGGCACCTGATATGCATCAAGTCTGTCAATTTCTAAATGAACACTGAAGGAGCAAAAAAAAAAAACCCATTAAGCAGGCACAAATCAATTAATAGGACAGCTCAGTAATGGCTGTCGTGACATATTGTGGTGGTCTCTTGCCAATTATTGCAATGTGGATGGAGATGCTATCAAAAAAAGAGCAATATTCCATTTTCATTTCTTTTCCAGATTTGCAGAGAGGGCTGTGCACAAGACTTGCTTAACAAGTGCTGCACCTACAAGCTGTATGTAGTATCACCAAGTGCTGCTGAGATTAGCAGCTCACAAGTACAGTCAATTAAGCTGAAGCCAAAAACTTACACAAGAGCAACCTTACTATGGAAAGCACATGGAGGATGGAAATGTATAGTGGTCATTACTGAAAATTGAGTATTTCCTATCATATAGAAGTTTAGTTCTCTTACAGAGCAATTAGAAACAGTTGTTTTCAGCAATTATCATTGTGCCAATAAATAATATTTACTGTATTATATATTATATTACATTATTATTATTTTTATAATAGTAAAGAGAACTTAACTACATTCATAGTGATCAGCCATAATCATCTTGCTTTATAACATTCACCTTACATGAGATCACTGAGAAAAAATTCCTCTGCCTTAAAGCCAGAGATACAGAATGTTATAATGTTGGCTGAGAGCTTAGATAGATCATTTGCTTTAGAAAAGTATAAAACCTAGATATGTTTAGACTTCAGTCGGAATTACTGTCCTTTCTGAATGGAAAAAAGTTCCACTTCCACACTTTTTTTTTTCTGAACAGAACACAGATATTAATAATTGTTAAATTTGAGTCTTACCATTTCACTTCTTACACTAATGCCCCTTGCACTTATAGGCTCCTGCAGCCCTTTCCTTTGTCTGTAGTTTAGAAAGAAAAATCTTAAATTTTGCTTTCCACAGCAAATATTTCCTGAATTGTTGAGTCAGTTCCAATGTCACTACAGGAGGTAGGTAGTTATGAACCCTGAAGTCGACAAGTCTTCATTCAATAATTCAAATTATTTTCATAATTATAATCCTGTTTCTGTTCACTTTCTTTCTTATTTGAGGGTAATAATGGTCCTGGTGGAAGTATCACCCCCTCTTCCTTCCCTCTTCTTGCCTGACTTATAATATCCCCTTTTTTAACATGTTTCAAGCTTTTCAAGACATCATAGCACGAAACACCACTGTCCTTCGAAATCAACTGATGTTTGTTATTTCTGTTACATAGATTGGTAATGTACACATTTCTTTTTAAAAAATCTCAAAGGGACATGGAATTTTAAGTCTGTCAGTAATTATATTCTGGTAAAGTCAGCTGTAGTAATTTTCAACATATGCAAATAATGAGATGACAGAGGCAGAACACAGACCTAGCACGAACTCTATCACAAGACCTTAGGACTTCAGTGTCTGTTTTGCTCTTGTGACTCAAGGATGTCACAAACAGGGAGTTCAGAGTTCACTGGCAGGTAATTTCTACTGATTCTTCTCACATCTTTTCGTTTTATAGCAGTGTAATCGTCAGCTCAGCGGAGTTACTCATACTTTACAGTAGAATAAATGGCAACAAAAACAGGCTGTAGGGGTCTATTTAATGCTTACATAAACAAAATTCCAACTGTTTATGAGCCCTTACATTCTTGGTTAAATGTTGTAATTCAAGCAAAGGCTAAGAAGATACATGAAATTCAGCAAATTGATTAGAACTACAAGTTCTTTAGTTAAAGTAACCCAGAAGGAAGGGTAGTGGTGCAATGTTGGTCTCATGCTCCTTTCATGTGATATCCAGAGCAGCGTAAGGTAACTAAATGCATACTTCTCAGAATTCACAAGAAGCAACAAAAGCTGATGTCCTCTAAAACACAACTGGAGATTGTTTAGTCAATGCAGCAATAGCTGACACAAGCAGTTTTCTACTTAGAAACAAAATGAGATTAAAAGAGCTCTGACCCAGTAGATAAATACTTTGGCTTTCTGTTTAGAAAACACATAGTAATAATGAATTATCTTTCTCTGCTTTAAGCTATCTGTAGCATACTGTAATTAATCTTTTTTTATCAGATGTGTCCTAAAGGCATAATCATGACACAAATGACAAATGCAGACTGATCCTAGACGCTGAATATCTGCGTGTAATCCGAGTGCCTTACCAGCTCTGTTTACTTTCTGCATTTATCCTGCAATAATTCTGTCAGCCTGCACGTCTCCCATGTGAACTCACTGGGCCTCAAACAAATGGTCCTCTTACCATTTGAAAAATGGACAAACAGTTACACCCCAGAGGTGGTTAAGGAGATCACAGCTGTATGACATCACCTGTATTTTTCAGTGCATTTAGCCATACTTTTGAGTCCTGTGACCTACAGAAGAAATCTGAAAATTCCTCTGGTTTGGTGTGACTCTGCTTAGACTTCTGTTGTGGGGCGTGATAATCACGAAAAAGCAAATCTAATCATGCAATGCCCAAGGCAAGGCATCTGTATGAATCTCCGAATCTCATAATCCTCACATTGATCAGTCACTCCTCCTTATATAGTTGCACTAGCAATTTGGCAGGCAACTATAGGGTCTCCACTGAGTTAATGCATAACCAAAGTGATTAAGGATCAGGACCAACCCACTGATTTTTCTGTGTTAGATGGTTCTTTTTACATTAGCAGATCAGGTCTTCAGTGGGGGATAACTGTAATCATAACTTCAGAAATATCAACAGCAATACACATATTTCCCATTAAAGTCTTTATACCAAATAACTCCTTAGCAGATATGGAGGAAAATGAACAGTTCATTCCAGGTGACTTTGAAGACTTCTCACTAGAAATACTTATACAAACAAGTTCTTGTTAATGATTTATAACAGGTCATCCAAGCATAGTTTGCTGCACTAAACCCTACCCAGGGGATGGAAGTTATAACAGTACAGTATATGGGATTCAATGACAATATACTCTGAACCTGACAGGAAGTTCAAGTCTCTTCTTTGCTTATCTCATTGAAAATACATGAAAAGTGAAGTAAAAACATGGGGGAATGTGTATAAAAAAGTTCTCTTTCAAGAACAATTGAATTATGATTAAAAATGGATTACATGTTTGTGAATCATGTGCAAAGAATTTAAGGTCAGGAACGGAATCAGTCAATTACAAGAAGAAGATTGTTGTACATGAAATGAAGTTTGACAAACTAATATACTCCTTGCTTCAAAAACATTGTATTGAAGGTTGATTGTTGTTGATAGGTCTTTTCAGATAGCGTAGTCCTGGAATACTGAACTGGGGAAAATAGCTTGTATGACCTTCTTATGTTAAGACTATGTGAATTTGCCACTATCACCAATAATAAAGGTATAACTGCCTAAATAAAAAACCTTTCATTGTTCTGTTAATCTTCAAATTCCATAGCAACTGCCATTTCATCATCAGTTTTGTGAACTGCTTAAGCAACTTGCAGATTAAATAAAAAATTAGATCGGTTTATAAGTGACAATTTTAATTTAACAATATGTACTTTGCTGCTGAAGTGCACAGTAAACTGAGATTGATGGCCATCTACTCCCATAATGAGTAAAAAACTATTTTTGCAAAAAAGGGGCCTTTTAGAACTGCGATAAACTCCAAACATAAGTACCTCAGGTGGTCTTTGTGGATAAAGAAATATTGTAAAGTGATACTGACCTTCTGAGAAGCAGTGGAAGAAGTGAACTGTTCATTACATGTCAACAGTTTTGAATGGCTGCTCATTTATAAGGACTCTCATAGAATTACAGGAGTAATTTGATAAGTCCCTATCTCTAGCTAAACTCTATTTTAATATTTGAATGTCTGTCTCATGGCAGGAAGATGTGTTCAAAACATTACTCAGGTATATCTTTTATTATTTACTACTTATTATTTACATATCAGGCATATACAGAGCTCAGAGCCAGTGTCTTCTGGTGGAACAGCTGAGCAGCTCCCACACCCATCTTACGCCATCAATGTTTAATCCAGCCCTTTCAATTGCAAGCTGAATTTCCCTGAACTTTTTCTTGTCAGCAAAAACAAAAAAAAAAGAAAAACAAAGTAGGAATTTCTGCTGATCCTGCATCATGATTGTTGCCAGATTTCCTGTAAGAGCTTAAGAGAGGAAAAAAATATTAATGCGAAGTGAAAAAAAACTTGTTGCAGTTTCAAAATCACAGCAATAAAGCTGCAGAACGTTCTCTTCAACACAGCTAGCAGACATTCAGAAGGACAGGCCAGAAGACCAAATGCGTAAGAGATCTCATGACCACAGTAACAGTAATAACTAACAATAAATGCTTTTAAATGTCATTCCACTTTTTGTAAAGACATCATGATGTCTTGTATGTAAATGTTTTCAGTTAATGACATTTTTTTTTGTTGATAATTTAACACAAACATGTGCACAACATAATAAAGATAACTAATAAAATCTATAATTAGAAGGCTATAGATTGCAGATCTATCTATTTTAGGATTTCAGATACCTAGTTGTCCTAAAACCAAACATAGGACTTTGTTGTTCATTGCTCAGGCAAATAATTGTGCAGGCAATGCCTCAGGCTGACGGTTATAGTGTGGATTGTGCATGAGGATGGTCTTAACAAATTAAATGACAGAACAGAAAGAGGCTGGGGTGCTCCTCATTAGCGTCAGTGCTTCGGTATCTTCTCCCTCAGTGAGTCTGTAAAGGGAGCACTTAAGCTGCTGTTGTAATTGACACTGCAAAGAATTGTATATAGATTGTTCAACCTTCCAACTTTTTATTGCTCTTAGTATTATCTTAATTATACAAGGAACATGTCCCTGATTGTCTACAGGTTCTAGAGTTAACTTTCATTGATATTGAAAATTTTATTAACCTACCAGCCAGACGCAATTTCTCACAGCAATAATGTGGTCCATAGGTCTACAGTTTTCTAGGAAGATGACATGGCCTGAAAGGAGTAATGTCAAATTATCTGTTAAAGTTTCTGCGGGGAACTGAAGTACTGACAAGTGTGAAACATCAAAACCTTTTCTGCCACTTTCTCTTTATTCCTTTCCAGACTCTAAAGATCCCCACAGATTACTGAAGAGAGCTAGAAAAATAATGTCCTGATGACCTATGCTCAGTGTTGCTTATTAAAAAAATATTCAAGAAAACAAAAGCATTTTTGCAAGTCAGGTTATAGACGATTCACTTGTGAAAACACAAATTGCTTCTGATGAGATAAATAATGACATATACAATATCTTTATAAACAAATGCTTATCTATGTTATTTCTACTCAGGATGCACAGGATACTCATACCAAATGGCACGGTGTGTATTTATTCTAACATTTAACACAGGTAACTTTTTTACAGAAGTTTTCCTAAAGAAGTTTCCCAGACAAGTACTGACCCAGCCCAAGTCTATAGTATTTATATTGGGAGCTGGACTATGAGGATTTCTAAGGGACTTTTCCAAGCAAACATATACTATGATTCCATAATTCTGTGATTCTGTACTCTGAGACCAAAGAAAAAAAACAGTTTCATACTTAACACCTACTTTACACACTAAGACACTACACAATTATTTTAAGCATGCTTCCCATACAGAATACAAACCATGGTGGCCTGTGGAAGTTATCGACACGGAGTTCATAGACTTTCTTTTTCTTCCAGATATCAGTGGTGTACTGCAGGGATCTGTGTTGGGTCTGGGTTTGTTTAATATCTTTATTAATGGTCTGGATGATGGGACAAGAGGATCGTGTCTCCTCAGCAAGTTTGCTGATGACACTAAGCTNATTAAGCTGAAGCCAAAAACTTACACAAGAGCAACCTTACTATGGAAAGCACATGGAGGATGGAAATGTATAGTGGTCATTACTGAAAATTGAGTATTTCCTATCATATAGAAGTTTAGTTCTCTTACAGAGCAATTAGAAACAGTTGTTTTCAGCAATTATCATTGTGCCAATAAATAATATTTACTGTATTATATATTATATTACATTATTATTATTTTTATAATAGTAAAGAGAACTTAACTACATTCATAGTGATCAGCCATAATCATCTTGCTTTATAACATTCACCTTACATGAGATCACTGAGAAAAAATTCCTCTGCCTTAAAGCCAGAGATNGCTGGAGGGATGAGCAAAAAGGAATTTAATGAGGTTTAACAAGAATAAGTCCAGAGTCCTTCACCTGGGAAGGAATAATGCAATGTATCTATACAGGTGGAGAGAGACCTTGGAGTTCTTGTGGGCAACAAGTTCTCCATGGAACAGCAATGTGGTCTTGTGCCCAAGAAGGCCAATGGAATCCTGGGATGGATCAAGAAGAGTGTGTCCAACAGATCAAGGCACAGGATCTTCTCCCTCTCTATTCTGCCCTAGGGAGGCCACATCTGGAATATTGTGCCCAGTTCTGGGCTCCCTAGTTCAAGCAGGATAAAGATTTGACAAAGAGAATTCACCAAAGGGCCACAAGGATGCTTAAGGAACTGAAGCACTTGCCTTATGAGAAAAGAGTGGAAGATCTGGGACTTTTCAGCTTGGAGAGGAGAAGGTTGTAAGAGGACTTAATCACTGTATAAAATACATGAGGGTTGGGTGTCAAGAAGAAATATACACTTTCCCCTGTGTTAGGATAAGGAATCATGGGTGTAATTTGGAGCACAAGTAGTTCCATCTCAATATAAGAAAAATGTCTTTACTCTAAAGGGTTACTAAGCATTGGAACAAGCTGCCCAGGGAGGTTGTGGCGTCTGCTTCTCTGAAGACTTTTCAAATGCATCTTGATATATTTCTGTGTAACCTGTCTTAGTTTTTATGATCCTGCTCAAGCAGGGTGATTGGACTTGATGACCGCTGGAGGTCTTTTCCAATCCCTAATGATCTGTGTAGCTGTGTATTTGTGTATATTTAAAATAATATAAAGAAAATATTTGGGTAAAAATGATAGAATTCAACGCACAGTGTTCACCAAACACTGCTCTCTCTGGTTTCCCTTGTTAGCTGACCTCCATGGGGTCACAAAATATGAAACTTGTACACAGGAGATAAGATTTGTGGAGCACGTAGGGCAGCAGATAACACTGAGTAGACATAGAAACATCCTGTCCTGGCTATTTCCTCTGAAAACATAAAGATAAAAAACAGGAACAAGCTGACATTTTTGTGTCACAGATGTAAGGCTAAGGATTTTTAACATCCATTCACAGTTCTGCCGGTTACAGTTTTCCAGCACTGCATTTTACATCTATCATTATTGCTCTTTCATTAAGTCCTTTTATCCTCCCTTCACTCCAGAAATAGTAGAGATGAGAAGATTAACAGAGAGAGCTCAGAAAACAAATTAACACAAAATGCAGATTAAAATAAACAGAGGCACATCCCCTATTAATTTTCCTTTTCTAAACAAACATGGTTTCACTAGGCACACCTATGAAAGGGACTCTACAGAAATGTTTTTCTCTTGTGTAATAGGGACATATCTGCCATTCTACAGGTGTGTCAGTAAAGTCCCTTCATGCACATTGTGTAATGGAGACGTGCCGAGTCATATGACAGAGCGATTTCTTGCAAATGACTGGTATCACTACAGGAATGAGCAGTTATTTTGTAATATTTACTTTCATAAAAGAGACCAGAAAAGACCACACTGTAGGTGTCTGAATTCGGCACCTCCCTGGATGAATCATTTGGTCCTGATATGGGACTGTTTTGTGGGATATCTGGGTATACAATGTGCGCACTAAGCTGCTTTCAAAACTTTTTGGAGAGTGAGTCAGAACTCTCCAGGAACCTGGGTGTAGGTAACAGATTGCATGTACCAGATAAGCTAATGGTCTCTTTTGGCCTTCATTTACAATCTGTATTAGCCATTTTGGGAAAATAGGCCGGTCAGCCTCACCTCCATCCCTGGAAAGGTGATGGAACAACTTGTTCTAGAGGCTGTCTCCAGGCACATCAAGGACAGGAGGGTCATTAGGGACAGTCAGCATGGCTTCACAAAGGGAAAGTCATGCTTGACCAACCTGATAGCCTTTTATGAGGGTGTAACCAGGTGGATGGATGATGGCAGAGCCGTGGATGTCATCTATCTTGACTTAAGAAAGGCATTTGACACAGTTTCTCACAGCATCCTCGCAGACAAACTGAGGCAGTGTGGTCTAGATTTTCGGGTAGTGAGGTGGATTGTAAAGTGGCTACAGGGTAGAAGTCAGAGAGTGGTGGTCAATGGGACAGAGTCTAGTTGGAGGCCTGTATCTAGTGGAGTGCCCCAGGGATCAGTGCTGGGACCTGTTCAATCTGTTCATTAATGACTTGGATGAGGGATTGGCATGCACTGTCAGCAAGTNAGCATAGGGCAACGAAGATGATGAAGGAGGCTGACCACCTCCCTTACAAGGATAGGCTGAGGGAGCTGGGTCTCTTCAGCTTGGAGAAGACTGAGGGGTGACCTCATTAATGTCTATAAATATTTGAGGGGTGGGTGTCGGGAGGATGGAGCTGGGCTGTTCTCGGTGTCATGTAGTGATAGGACGAGGGGCAATGGTTGTAAGCTGGAACATAGAAGGTTCCACATTAGCCTGAGAAGGAACTTCTGCACAGTGAGGGTGACGGAGCACTGGAACAGGCTACCCAGGGTGGTTGTGGAGTCTCCTTCACTGGAGATGTTCAAGGCCTGCCTGGATGTGTTCCAGTGTGACTCGGTCTAGGTGATCCTGCTGTGTCAGGGGGATTGGACTAGATGATCTTTCGAGGTCCCTACCAGTCCTTAATGAGTCTATGATTCTATGAAATTTTACTTCAAACTTTCTATACTACGCTACAAGCCATCAGTATTGATAAAACTTTCTGCATTACTATATTATAAAATACTGCACAGAGTCTTAGATGTTTATATATTGGAGGATATAAAATTAAATGCAACTTGAGGGAATATCTATTATTTGTGTTTTGTTTGATGTAGGACTTCTGTGCTGAGCAGCTGCATTAGCTTCACAGGGGTTTACAGGGGTTTGCAGGGGCTTACCCTTTCAGTGGAAGACACACATAGGAAAAGGAATAGTGTTGATCTGGCACGAAGGGAAATTGAAGTCCCTAAACTAATTCATAGTAATTAATCACAAGAACAGAGCACCACTGGATGTGGCAGATTTTTTTCTCATCATAGTTGACATAGGGCCTCTGAAAGGAATGGTGATCACTGTGTTTGTTCTGAAAAGTTAACTATATTGGTTTATTCCAGTGCTTATGTTTTCCATTTGGTGACAGGTCAGGAAGCCTGCCTGACTAGGGGTGTTCCTGAAGCCTCTGGCCTGAAAAAGAAACCTGCATCTTATTTCACCAGGGCCCTGATGGGACAGCAGAGGGTCTGATCCAGCTGGTTCCACTAATTTTCTCCTAAGGCACCTCAGCTAGCAGTTCTGTTAGAGCTGTTAGATGCTGGTTGGCTTTCTTCAGTTGTGAGGACTTAGAGATAGAGGGGCAGACCTGGGCACCACAGAAAGTAATGATAGCCTTGCCAGGAAATATTTCAGTGCAGCTTTTGACACCACTGCATGACACTCATTCTGAACACCACTCAAATTACAAAACATCATAATGTGCGTGCCCTGTGCACGGATAAGGTCATGTAACGGACTGAGGCTGGCTCTTGTGGGGAGCTTAGGAGAAACCTGTGAGTGCCAATGCATGTCTGAGAGCTGGGGACATAAGTGGTTCCAGGGCCCAAAACCACCTGGCTTCCAGCATGTTCTGGCAGACTTCATTACAGAACAGAGTCACTCAAACAAAATACAGTAATGAAGTACATGAGGAGACACTAGCATCCTCCTTTGGCACTCTCATGAGCTCAGTAGGCAGCAGGAGAAGGGAACTGATTACCCCTCTGTGCTCAGCACTGGTGAGGCCGCACCTCAAGTACTGTGTTCAGTTTCGGGCAACTCACTACAAAACACTGAGGTGCTAAAGCAGGTCCACAGAAAGGAAACATGGCTAATGAAGGGTCTGCAGAGTAAGCTTTATGAGGAGCAGTTGAGGGAGTTAGGGCTATTTAGTCTAAAGGAGGCTGAGAAGAGACTATTGCTGTCTACAACTACCTGAAAGGAGGTTGTAGAGTGGGGGTCGGTCTCTAGTAACAAATGATAGAATAAAAGAAAATGGTCTCAGCTTGCACCAAGAGTAATTTAAGTCAGACATCAGAGCACAACTTTTTTATTCAAGGTCTCTTGAAGCATTGGAATAGGCTGCCTAGGGAGGTGGTTCAATCTCCAACCTTGGACGTGTTTAGAAGTCATGTCGATGTGGAGCTTAGGCACGTGGTTTAACAGTGGGTTGGAGTCAGTTAGCTTAAAGGTCTTTTCCAACCTAAACGATTCTGTGATTCTAAGATTTTTGAACCCGCGAGTCAAGCTCTGGGAATACGGAAACTGTTCTTATCTTAATGTCAGTTTTAATTGCATTTTCCTCTCATCGTCACGTCCACCCGCGCCCCTCCCTAGGGCGGGACGGGTCGGCTGACGCGGCTCCCTGCCGCCCCACCCCCACCTCGGCCACCAGGGCTTCCGGCTCTGCTACCGCCCAGGGCCACAGCAAGGTACCGCCTGCCCGGACGCTCACTACCTCCTGCTCGTCCATCCCAGAAGTCCCATGTTGGGGGTGTCTAGCTTCCAGCAGGTCTCCGCCGGTCCTGACCAGCCCTGGCGCCTAGCAGCTCTGACGCGCACACAGACTACAACTCCCACAATGCTGCAATGCCGCGGGCCGCGCCCCTGGCCGCGCGCACGCCGTGTTGTGTAGCTAGTGACCCTTGCGTCACTTCCTCCGCGCGGTGCAGGCCGGGAATGCGAGTCGCGATTGGCCGGCCCCCGCCCCGCTTTCTAGCGAGCCAGGCAGCAGGAAGCGGCAGCGGCGGAGCAGGGCGGCGGGGCGAGCGGCGCTCCCGGTGAGTACCTGCCGGATCCCCCGGGCCTGCGGGGCGCCGGGGCGCGGCCCGGCCCGACCGCGAATCGAAAAGGGATCGATTTAATGCGCGCTTTGATGACGTAACGGGGACTAGCGAGGTGGCTGCGCCGCCGCGCTCATGGCCAGGGCCCGCATCAGCCATGGCCCCATCTCGGGCACACTCGCCAGGGACACTCACGCCCGCTCACGGGCGGTCACCCGCGCAACTTTGGCTGTGCCCGCGCCCTGCGTACACTCGGCGCGGTCTAGGCCTTCCGTCTGGACCCGCTCTTGGCACTCGGCGGGCGCTCATTGGCCTCTCCGCTAGGGGCGGCCTCCGCCGCCGTGTTGCGATTGGCCGCGGTCGCGCTAATGCCATCGGCGCTCGCCATTGGGACTGCAGCTGCCTGTGAAGGGTTGCTAAGCTTCAGGGCGGAAGCCTGGAAATGGTGCACGGGGCCGCCGACTGGGAAGGGGCGGCCGCCGAGGGAGGAGGGGCGTCGCCGCCGCCGTAGCAGCAGGTGCTTGTGCGGCGTACGTGCGGTGTCAGAGTAAAGCGGGGCCACCTTCTGCCACTGTCCGCGGTTCCTGTGTTTAAGTAAAACTACACAGCGAAATGCACGCGACGTTTTCGCTGTGACCTGACAACAGCCGCCCGTCATGTCCACCAGCCATCACCGCTTCGGGCTCCTTTCGTCTGACATGATAGGGGCTGCCTACTCCTTGAAAGTGTTGAAGGTCAGATTAGATGGGCGTTGAGCAATTCTAGTGAAAGGTGCCCCTGGCCATGGCAGGGTGGTTTGAACTAGGTGATCTTCAAGGCCCCTTGAAACCCAAACCATTCTCCATGATTTTAAATGCCTGAAGTACAGGGAGCTCCTGTTGCAACTGAGGAGGGTAGTGTTAACAAGATGGTTTCTGTTATAAAAACAGATCTGCAAATGGGATGCATATCCTGTGGGATGCATCTTGTGTTACAAGCTGGTAAGGTTGAGTCATTAACTGACTTCCAGCTTGGATCAGTTCTGTCTGTCTTCCACATCTTTCTGGTTTTCTCTGAGAACTGTATCTTTAACTTTCCCCACCAAAGCTGTCATGCTTTTAGTGACCACACTTATTGGTGGTATCCAGCAACAGTACCAGGCCCAACCTGAAACATAGGAAGTTGAGTTTAAACATAAGGAAAAACATTTTCATAGGGAATGTAACAGAGCACTAGAACAGGCTACCCAGAAAGTGTGGACTCTCCTCCATGGGAGAGATTCAAAACCTGTCTGGACGTGTTCCTGTGTGATTTTCTCCAGGTGATCCTGCTTTAGCAGGAAGGTTTGACTAAGTGATCTCTAGAGGTCCTCTCCAACCCCTACCATTCTGTGATACTGAGCATATGCCATCCTGCTGGGACTCTTTCATCAGTGTAAGTTTTTAAAATGAGAGTATTCAGTATGTGCTGCAACTGCTTTTAGATACTTGATAAAGTAACATTTTTTTCTAGTTGTATGTTAATTCATTAAAGTAGCGGTCATAATGCTTGTTTCTGCATTAATGGTTTTTAAACATTCTGAAAAAACGTATTTTAACAGTTTCTTAGATTTATAGGGAGAGGTTTATCTACTGTTTGGAGAGTTTCTCTATTAAGATATCCTTACAAACATTATTTTGATAGAAAATTGCATTTTGTAGGTATCATGAGAGCTAAAGGTTAAAATTTCATTCAGCTTTTAAGGCATTGTCCTTTTACCTGCAAGTCATCTGCCCTTTCGTGATGTTTCAAAACTAGGCAAGAGTTAAACGGTGAAATGAAAGGCTGACAACTGTCCACATAAGACTTTATGTAGAATACCAGATAACAGAAGGCAGAAACTGATGATCATCTTAGACCTGTTGTTATATGTGAGGTGAAGTGAATGCAAATCTGCTCCTTTTCAAGTCACCTTCCCCGTTGCTCTCACGGGCTGGTCTCCTCTGTCCTCATTAAGACCCTGATAGGTATTTCAGCATCTGCTTGGCAAACCTTGACTGGACTTTCCGTAAACAGGAGCTTATGCTCTTACTTTGTTATGCTCTTTGCAAAATAGCTTCTCTAATGGCCTGATTTTTCTAAGAGGCAAAGAAGGGTGTTTTATGTTGAAAATAGTAATTCCACGATTGCCTTTACATGGTATCTGTAATATAACCAGGTAATTCTGCTTTGCACTTTTATTGAACCCCATATACCCTTATACCTGCCAGTTATTAGTGAGTTAGAATGTACACATCTGCACAAGGGAGTTAGCAGAGATGGTGGCATCAACTCAGATGTCGATCATATTTGAGAAATCATGGCAGTCTCATGAAGTTCTTACTGACTGGAAAAGGGGAAACATCCCCATTTTTAAAAGCAGTGAAAAAAGATTACCTGGGAAGTTACGGGCCAGTCAGTCTCACCTCTGTGCCTGGCAAGATCACAGAGAGGCTCCTGGAATCTATGCTAAGGCACGTGAAAGATGAGGAAGTGATAGGTGACAGCCAACATGGCTTCACTAAGGGCAGATCATGCCTGACACACCTGGTGGCCTTCTATGGCAGGATTACTGCATTGGAAGTTAAGGGTAGAGCAGCTGATGTCATGTGCCTGGCCTTGTGCAAGGCATTTGACACTATTCTACATGACATCTTTGTATCTGAAAAAGACATACATGGTTTTGATTGATTGCTTGGTGGATAAGGAATTGGCTGGATGGTCACACTCAAAGATTTGTGATCAGTGGCTCTATGTCCCAGTGGAGATCGGTTATGAGTGATGTTCCTCAGGGGTCTGTTTTGGGCCAGTGCCATTTAATATCTTCGTTGGTGACATGGACAGTGGCGTTGAGTGCAACCTCAGCATGTTTGCTGATGGCACTGTGGTGTGGTCAACATGATGGAAGGAAGGGAGGCTAGAAAGAAAGGAACTTTGACAGGCTTGGGAACTGGGCCTGTGCAAACTATACGAGGTTCAACAAGTCAAAGTGCAAGGTCCTGCATGTTGTTTCTAGTAGTTCCAAGCACAAACACAGCCTGGATGTTGAATGGATTGAAAGCAGCCATGAGGAGGCGGACTTTGGGGTGTTGGTAAATGAGAAGCTCACCATCAGTCTGCGAAGTGTGGGTGCAGCCCAGAAAGCCAACCGTGTCCTGAACTGTATTGAAGGAAGTGTCACCAGCAAGTCAGGCAAAGTGATTCTTGTTCTCGTAAGACCTTACCTGGAGTACCGCATCTTTCAGAGTCCACAGTATAAGGACATGAAACTGTTTGAGCATTTCCAGAGGAGGGTCATGAGGGTGATGAGATGGCTGGAGCAGCATTCCTGTGAGGACAGCCTCAGGAAATTCAGGCTCTTCAGCCTGGAGAAGAGAAGGCTCTGTGGAGACCTTTGAGCAACCTTCTCAGGAAGGCTGGAGAGGGATCATTTATGAAGGACTGTAGTGACAGGACAAGGGAGAATGATTTCAAGCTGAAAGAGAGGAGATTTAGATTAGATCTAAGGAATAAATTACTCACTGTGAGGGTGGTGAAGCACTGGAACAGGTTGCCCAGGGAGGTTGTGGATGCCCCCCCATGTGTTAAAGGTTGAGGCCCTGGTGTAGTGCGAAGGATCCCTGCCCATAGCAAGGAACTAGAACTGCATGGAACTGAATGATCTCTGAGGTCCTTTCCATCCATTCTATGATTATATTTGATTACTAAACATGAGTGGTTTTGCACTCAGGACTTTCCAATTCTGATCACAAAAAAGTCTACGCTAGAAGACAGGGAACATCTCTTTTGGAGTTCCTTCTAGCACTCTAAACTGTTTATTTGCCACATCAAAATTTCCACCTCTTTCTTGGTGCTCTGTTTGATAGTATCTGCTTTCCTGGCTTTCCTCCTTTTCTCCATACTAAGTGTAACAGTATAGTGAAGGGTGTGTCTCAAATTTCTTCAATTCCACATTCAATTCCACAGAAACTACATGCTCTTCAAAGTGAGTTGCAAAACGCAACAGCTTCTGCGTTAAAGTGATTTTGAAATGTCTGCTTTTCCTGCTGCACGCTAGTGTGAGCTGAGTGACCATGGAAGTTGAAGATGAGTGCACAGATCTGCAATCATTTTGCCAGAGTTAGTCTGTGAGATGCTTCCATTGACACACTTGGACTCTGTCCTGAGGTTCTTTCGCATAAGCAGCAAACTGGCATCTAAGTCTCATCCAGAGGCATAGAGTCCAGCCAAACCCCTGGGTTTACGAACCTCTGCAAATCCTACCCCTAGCTATGTTTAGTATTACAGGTATTGGAGGAAGTGCCTTTTGGATTACAAGCGTGCATATCATTCAAAAGGTTGACAGTGTTTCATTGCAGGGGGAGAAGCGTACATAGGCTAGGTGTGTGAGACACTTTTCTCTTGGGTGTGACAATACATTACATCCCTGGCAACTCCTGTGTAATTAGAAGCTTAAAAGTGTTGCTTTTTACATCCTTATTTAAAGGAAGTAAAGCTCTTGCGTTTGGTAGGTGCATAATTTGACCTAAGTGTGAAAAGTTTAAGAACTCCTCTTCTATCACAAGTGGGTTAGTGAAGTTATGAGTGGTAACTGTATAATGATTCTGATGTTATGCTGCTGTATTTTTGAATGGTTGGCTGTGGAGATGCTACACCCCTGCAGGAGCATTTGTTACAACCACTTTATTTGCATTGAGGGAGGTGGGTCCCTTTTGAATCTATAGAATAAAGAAATTCGTAAAAACTTCAACTGTTGTTTGAGATAAAACTATTATCAAGACAGTTTAGTGTTTCTGTTGTTTTTTGTGAACGCTGAGGAGTGCTAGCTAGTTCATGTTTACTAACCTGACAGTACACTGTATTTAATATGTGGCATGGAATTCTTTCATACCCTGTCTTTTCCAGACAAGTCCTTTTGTCATGGAGGCTGAAGAAACAACGGAATGTATCCAGGAATTCCCTGAACATTATAAAGTTATTTTGGATAGACTGAATGAACAACGTGAGCAGGATCAGTTTACGGATATCACTCTGATTGTTGATGGTACGTACAGGCCTGAGAACCGGTTGGCAAACAGAATTGTTAAAGCTGTTCTAGGAAGCTGTTTGGTTTGTCAGAGGTAAGCTGTCAAACTAAGCTGCTAGGAACTTCTTGGTTCTGTACGAGTGTGAGCTGCTTGCAGAGTTTGATTTAAGAGCTCAGGGTGAAGCCTCTCCAGCAGCAATTAATAATTGTGCTTTTCCAAGCAAGAGGCTTTAAAAATTTTCAGATGCAAACCCACTTTGAAACGTTTGTGGTATATTTAATATATTGTCTAAAGCATTTCCAAAACATCAAGGTATCTTTTCACCTAATTTGAGCTCACTGTTTGCATGCAAAGGACGTGTGTAAGTACTGTGTTTAATTAAAAATTAAAAAAACAACCTTGAAATAAAATTAACTACTTCTGTGGTATCTGCCTGCTGTTCTAATATATAGCTAAAATAGGGTAGAAGCACTCTTTTCTTCTTAATATGTGTTCTAAGGACATAAGTATTAGTTTAAAAAACTGGCAGAGATAGAAGTGCTTATTATATCCTTAGAAAAAGTGTTTGGTGCATCGCCTAAGATCACAACTTATCCCAACTATATCTTAGAACAGGTAAGTACTTCAAGGAAGATAGGCAGTGTCTGCTAGGAGAGACTCTGCTGAGGGAGTACCACCTGGTCTTTGAAAGGATTTCAAGAACTCACTTGAAGGAAAAGGGTCCTACAGAGCCCAGATTAGACAAAAAGTAAGCCAATGAAGAAAAGAATTACTGCTGTGGTTCATCTGATAGCAGTTGCAGAAAACTTACCTTCCATATTTCTTCCTGCCCCAGTATCCAAGTTCGCATGCTGAGCAAAAAGCTGTTTGTATGCAGCTGTGTAGTTCTAATCCACATTGCTTCTCTTATCTCTGTCCCGTGTGAACGTTCATGCCTGTACCAGAGGGAAGGCTACACAGTAACTCAGAATAAAGGGTCTGGAACAGGAAGAGCAGCAGAACTGCTTCTGTTCTGCACCTGTGTTTATGCTGGCAGATTTTGTGATAAAATTAATCAGTCTGTAAGCAATAAAAAACAATTGGAATTCAACATGTTAGCTGAGCCAAAGATAGGCAAAAGTTTATCTTACACCTCTGAAAAGAGAGACAATGCAGTGAGTGAGTCTTTGAACTGATTGAGTTGTAGAGCTTCAGCAAGGTCAGTGATGTCAGCAATGGTCTACAAGAGATGGAACAGGCTGGCTGTAGTTACTAGGAGACTGTACATTATTCTGCACTATGAGTGAGGAAGGTGTTACCCTAAACCAAAATTTTTGTCTTTCTCTGTAGGTCACCATTTCAAAGCTCATAAGGCTGTTCTCGCTGCCTGTAGCCAGTTCTTCTACAAATTCTTCCAAGATTTCACTCAAGAGCCCTTGGTAGAGATTGAAGGTAATCTGTATTGTATAAATAAGACATCCAAAGCTGTGTTCCCAGGCTGGAAATGGTATGGAGCTTGGTGATACCAATTAGCTTTCTAGATCTCAGCTTTTGAGTTGTTCTGTGGCAGCTACCACAACTGGGGAAAAAAAACCAAACAACCTTACTTTGAAGAAAAATTGAAAAGAAAAGGAAGTCCTGAATTAAATCTTCTGGAGGGGAGAGCTGAGGTTGTCTCTGGCACTGGTCAAGCTGGGCAGCCCTAGGACAAACTCTCTCTGATTAGCAAATTGGTAATGAGCCAAAAGAAAAGACAGAGAGGGTTCACTTACCACTTCAAAATCACAGGCAAAAAAGGGATAGGCTTGAGGTGGGGGGAAAAAACCCAACATTTAATTTGCATGACAGTTATACTCCGTAATTGAGAAAGAGATGAACATGGCTCTTGCATACATCTTCCCAAGCCCAGGTCGGCTACCTTCAGTTCCTCAGGGGGAAACTTTCCTTGCATCTTGTCGCATAGGAGATGAGTCCTCCCTGAGCTTCTCTGGCTAGCCTGGAGGGGGTCTTCTGAGAGCTATGGGTCAGGCCATGTCAGACCAGGCCCCTTCCTGGTCAGAGTCTTTTTCAGGATCTATCCCCTGCTTACACATGCTCTCCTCCACAGTTTTGCACGCACACAGTATCACAGCATCACAGTAATGATAAAGTTGGAAAAGAACTTAAAGATCATCCAGTCCAACCTAAATCCAAATAAACCAAGTAATCCTAACATCTAACATCTAGATCATGCCACTCAGCACCTCATCCAGCCTAACCTTGAATACCTCCGGGGATCGTGACTCAACCACCTCCGTGGGCAGCCCATTCCAAAACCGGATCACTCTTTCAGTGAAAAATCTTTTCCTAATGTCAAGTCTAAAGCTTCCCTGATGGAGCTTAAGACTATGACCCCTTGTCTTGTCTCCAGTGGCTAGGGAGAAAAGACCAACCCCTGTCTGAGTACAACCACCTTTCAGATAGTTATAAACAGCGATAAGATCACCCCTGAGCCTCCTCTTTTCCAGACTAAACAAACCCAGCTCCTTAGCCTCTCCTCACAGGGCTTATCTTCCAGCCCCTTAACCAATCGAG
>VXBP01010332.1:43335-57435 GCA_013400115.1 Rhinopomastus cyanomelas
TCTCCCCCTCTACTCTGCCCTGGTGAGACCACACCTGGAGTATTGTGTCCAGTTCTGGGCTCCTCAGTACAAGAGGGATGTGGAGCTGCTGGAGAGGGTCCAGCATAGGGCAATGAAGATGATGAAGGAGGTGGAGCACCTCCCTTATGAGGAGAGGCTGAGGGAGCTGGGTCTCTTTAGCTTGGAGAAGAGGAAACTGAGGGGTGACCTCATTAATGTCTACAAATATTTGAGGGGTGGGTGTCAGGATGATGGCACTGGGCTGTTCTCAGTATCATGTAGTGACAGGATGAGGGGCAATGGTTGTAAGCTGGAACATAGAAGGTTCCACATCAACCTAAGAAGGAACTTCTTCCCAGTGAGGGTGACGGAGCACTGGAACAGGCTGCCCAGGGTGGTTGTGGAGTCTCCTTCTCTGGAGATGTTCAAGACCCGACTGGACAGGTTCCTGTGTGACTTGGTCTAGGTGATCCTGCTGTGTCAGGGGGATTGGACTAGATGATCTTTCGAGGTCCCTTCCAATCTGTAATGATTCTATGATTCTGTGATACCCACTGCTTTGCCCTTATCTATCTACCTCGTTATGTCCTCATCAGGTTGGTCAAGCATGACTTCCCTTTGATGAAGTATACCCCTATTACTACAAAATGTGAAAGTGATAGGGAGTATGTTATGTGAAAAGATTCATGGAATCATAGAATAGAATTATCAGAGTTGGAAAAGATCTTCAAGATCATCATCCACACTCACCGTAACCACTAAATCATCTCCTGAAATACCATGTGTAGCCAGTTGTGAGTCAGCACCCTCAGGTCTCTCTCTCAGCTGGGCAGCTTTCCAGCCACTCCTTCCCAAGCCTACTGCACTGCTGAGTGGTGTGGCCGAAGTGCAGGACCTGACGTTTGGCCTTGTTGAAACTCATGTAATGGGCCTTTGTCTAGTGATCCAGCCTGCACTGATCACTCTGCAGAGCCTCCCTACTCTTGAGCAGATTGATGCTCCCAGCCAACTTAGTGTCATCTGCAAACTTACTGAGTGTGGACTCTATCACCTCATCCAAAAGGTGTTAAACAGGAGCAGTCCCAACACTGAGCCCTGGAGAACACCACTTGTGACTGGTTGCCAGCTGGATTTAACTGCATTCAACAAAGCTCTGTAGACCATCCAACCAGGTTTTAGTTCAGCAAAGCATCTGTGAATCCATGTCACGTTCAGCCAGCTTCTCTAGGAGAATGCTGTGGGAAACCTTGGCAAAGGCCCTGCTAAAGTGAAGGTACACAACATCGGCACCCCTTCCCTTGTCTATTAAGTGGGTCATGCTGTTACACAAGATCAGGTTAGTCAAACAGGACCTGCCTTTCATGAACCCACGTTGACTGGGCCTGATCCACTGGTGATTCTGCATGTACCACATTACAGTACTTAGAATGATATGTTCCATCAGCTTCCCTGGGAGTCAAGTCAAACTAACAGGTCTGTAATTCATCACATTGCAGAGGAAGGTAAAAGCACACCAGTCGGTCTGATTTAAAGGGAAGATACCCACTCGCACTACTGTCATTACTGCTGCTAATCTGTAGTAAAACCTCCAGCACCTAACTATCGCAGATGATGTCAAGGGTGTGGTTTGAAACCATTGGCCCACTTATATCTGTCTGTGTTTGAGATTGTAGACTGACACCAACTTCTTCAAGGAAGAGACTTGTGTGTCTATGATGCAGGAAAGCAGGAACATAGCTAGGGGTGGCATTTTAGGCCCTGAAAATTAATCTGGAATATAAATTCTGCTTCTCAATGGTATTTATTTTTACCTCAGGTGTTAGCTGTGTTGTGCTTTCTTGAAGTACAAGGTGTTGCAAAAATCAGGGCATGAAATCACAGCTGTAGTTTCCAGTTTTCCAACAGTAAGTGCTGCAGGCAGTTGCACACACACTCCAAGCATAATTGTTGAATAGCATAGGAAGGATCCAAATCTTATTTCTGAGTAGGCAGACCACAGAAATCCTTCCTTCATGGAAGTTTCCTTCCCAGATGCAAAATTTCACAAGTTTATTAGATAAAGCTATGCCATTAGGTTAATTGGTCTCAGGAAGACAGGTGCTTTATCATTTAAACACTTCAGTAGCCTTATGTCAAAGGCTACTTAGTTAAGGCTTTGCAGCCTTAACGATGCTGTTTTACAGCTCTAAGGAGTATAGATTGTGGATATATTAGCTTCTGAGGTGCACAGGTCATTCATTATTCATCTATTTTGAGAAACAGCTGGAGAGCATTGGATGCAGAAGCTCAGTATTAGGCAGAAATATGTTTACAGATCTCAACCATGTTTGTGCAAATGTTTTGCAGGAACAAAGAAAATGCGTCACCCTTAGAATCAAATCAAGCACAAGGTAAAAATAAACCAAAAAAAAGGAAGATAGCTGAGACCTCTAACGTTATCACAGAAACACTGCCATCTGCAGAGCCTGTTGAAATTGAGGTTGAGATCAATGAACGATCAATTGAAGTGGAAGATGGCAGCACTGAAACTCTTGAAGAAGTAGCATCTGCAGAGCAGTCCATAAAATACATACAGACCACGGGAACATCAGATGAATCTGCTTTGGCTCTTTTGGCTGATATCACCAGCAAGTATCGTCAGGGAGACAGAAAATGCGAGATCAAAGAAGGTGATAGTGCACCTGATCCCTCATGCAAACAGGTGGAAGGTATTGAAATTGTGGAACTTCAGCTGTCACACATGAACAATTTATTCCACTGTGAGAAGTGTAACCGTTCGTTTAAATTGTTTTACCATTTTAAGGAACACATGAAAACTCACTCTACTGAGAGTTACAAGTGTGACATATGCAATAAAAGATACCTACGAGAAAATGCTTTGAAACAGCACCTCACCTGTTACCATCTTGATGAAGGTGGTGCCAGCAAAAAACAAAGACCTGGCAAAAAAATACACATATGCCAGTACTGTGATAAACAGTTTGACCACTTTGGACATTTTAAAGAGCACCTCCGAAAGCACACAGGTAAGAGTACTGTAGTTCTGTCCTACTGGCCTGGGCTCTGGCATTATGGGGTTTTGCATGTTTGGGGGAAGCAGAGTTTGTACTGCAGAGACCATGAGTCTTGAGTGCTAGAAATGCTTGGCTTTTAGCTACAACTCTTAATACAAACTTCTGAGGGATTAAGGCAATTGAAAATTGTCACCTAAAACCAGAAAGCACTGACAAAGCTGCTTTCTCTCAAGTCTACTGAATCTTTAAATTTTTTTTCACAATCATGTCTTACTAAACTGACCCAGTAAAGCATTTCTAGTGACTTTTTTACTATGCAAACTGCCTCTGAAATCTAGATAGCATGTTCTGAACAAAATTGCACATTTTCTTCTATATAATATGGGAGGTTAAGGTGCTCCTTCATCTCTCTCAAAAGGCTACTATCTGAACAGGTACTGAGCATTATACAGATAACCCAAATTATAAAACGGGTGTGGTCCTGATCTTCCTGATGTTTTTGCTTACTATGTCAGTCATGAGTCATCACTAAGAATTTAATGGAGGGTAGCAACCCTGTTTCTTTTGCAGCTTCTTATTGTTACAGCATTTTAGTTTCTCTGCTTCTGTGTGCAGGACTGCTGGCTATTGATACATGACACTGTGTCCAGTCTATTGTAAATAGCCCCTTAAAAGTTCCATTTATAAACAGTTGTTAGCAAATGCTTATTCTGTGTGAGGCAGGGAGTTTACAAGCAACCCAAATACAAGCTACTTAACAGAAGTTTTTTCAGATAAAAGTTGGTGGCAGATTAACAGACTAACCCAAGCATCACAATAATTTGCAAAAAAGGATTTGAAACAACTTTCTCGGGAGGTACAGCCTACTTTCTAAATAGATATTGATACACCAGTATGGAATCTTACTTCTGGTTTAGCATTTGAAGAGTCTTGAGCTTAAACTCAGTACAAATACTACCACTTAACAGAGGTCTCCTAAGGTCAGTGGAAAAACTCATTCACACAGAGGCTTTCTAAGCTGTAAATTGTGTATAGCACTGGCTGAATGCTAAAATGAAGTTAAAAGCTCTGAGAGAAAATGTCTTACAAAGTATGTGATCTTATGGCTGCTTAATCACAACAGCAGTAACATGAAGGTATCAGTTGCCTTTGTCTCAATAAAAGAAAAGGAGATCCATGGAGTTTCCTTATCACTTACGTGTACTGTGCCTTAAGCAGTTTCTGAGTGTCAGTAAAAAAATACGTCAGAAATGTGTCACGTAACTTTGAAAGTATGAACAAAGTCATCTCCAGAACATTAAAAGAGTGGGGTTTTCATCCAATCTAGTAAAAGTGAAATCTCATCTGTTCTCATAAATAAAAAAAAGATATCAGATCAGGCCTAAACCCTCCTTTGTAATAAAATCTTACTTAGGTTGAGACTAAACTCATGCATGACACACAGGGAGGAGAAGCAACCTCTAGTCACCTTTAGTACAGGAGGTTAGCCCCCAGCATACCAGTTTCTCAGAGAAGGAGGAGGAAGACAGCTGTGTTTTTTGTCACTGATGTGACTGGTACAGGCCCAAGTCAGTGTTGATTTGCACTATGCAAAAAGTTACTCAATGTATTATGGCATTTGGATATTCATAGAAAATGTTACTTTTGTTCTGGAGTACCCATTAGTTGCTTGGGCAAAGTCTATGATTTTTTGACCTGCACAGCTGATGGAAGTTCAGAGATAAAGTTTATGTATGATGACTTACTAGATTTTTGCCCCTTAATTTACATAAATAAATGTAGTATATTTATCTCCCATAGAATAGTCCAGTTGACCATGTCTTTACAGTGTATTTATCAATCTATACAAAAGGGAGAGAAGGGAAGGAGAGATGACAGAAAACTGACAACTTTTATACACTTACAAATCTCTCTTAACAGGTGAAAAGCCATTTGAATGTCCAAACTGCCATGAACGTTTTGCTAGGAACAGTACTCTCAAATGTCATCTGACAGCCTGTCAGTCTGGAGCTGGAGCTAAAAAAGGAAGAAAGAAACTGTATGAATGTCAGGTGGGTAATGAAAGTAGCAGACACTGAAGCTAGATGCTTCCTTTCTGTGCTGAGGGTATGTGGGAGTACCAAGCAGGAAAGGCAGTGAGAGTGGGTTTAAGTCTCCCAAGAGCTACTTTCAGTGAAACAAGGATTGCGTTGCAGCACAACATACAGGTAAATTCTTATATCTGAGTAGTTTCATTTAAAATATGGAACTCCTGATATGGAACTTTATAATACTTACGATCAGATTCCTGTGGGTTTGTAAGTGATAATCTTCATTTCAATAATCTGCATCCTTTTCAGTGTTCTTAATACACTGACCTAGGCCTGTCCTGCTTCACTAAAGTCCAAAATACAAAGTATTATTTTTTTTCCTATTTTATTGTTAATCTGTTTGATACCAAGTCTATTGACTTTGTTTGGAAAGTAATTTCAGTTTATAATTCCAACCTGTAATACATTTTAAGTATATATGATTGTTGAAGATGGATAACTAGGCTACTTGGTCACTGTATGTACCTGACAATTGAAAAGCTATTCATATGTGTCTTACTTAGCTTTTAAAAGCTGATTCAGAATAGCTAGAAAATACAAGAGCATGAGGTTTTTTTGTAACATTTTTATTTGTGAATTTGCTGCCGTGTTTCTGTTACACTTAAATAAGGACACACTTCTTTTTCTTGTTTTCTCCTTCTCTCTTTGTCCCTTAAAGCTCATACTTTTTTAATTTCAAAGAATGTCAGGGATTTGAGGTTAAATTGGATTATGTAGTGAAGAAGACTGCTGGATATCAGCTTTATTTGTTCTATAAGAGAGTGATCTTACAGAAAGCGTAAATGCTGTGGGAGATGAATTTTGCATTGCTAATCAGATGTTTCACTAATTCTGTTGCATCATTTAGTTGTTTTGCTAATCTGAAGTTAATTCTTGGGAGTATTTGTGTGTGTGTTCTCAATGTGAGAATTACTGTATAACACAAACTTGTCCCTAATAGCTTCATTGTTTTGTCTTTGTGCCCCTTCAGTCTAATTGCTTTGCGTCATAGATTTCTCTTTCTGCATTGAAACTACATCCCCTCACACACAGTGTGGAGTAGTGTTTCTTTAGCATACATAAACTAAAGCAATTATTGGATGATTTTCTCTTGACATTTTCTCTCTTTAAAAACAGATTTGCATAGTGTTCAGAAAAGAAATCTTGGCTCACAGAACAAAGAAGAGAAAACAAATCTACCCTTACTTTGATGAAACACATTTGGTGCTTTGCAGTGTATGTCTTGAGTACTGAATTAGGCTCCATGTGGCAGGACAAATAATTATGTGTTTGGGCATTACTAATAGTCAGTACCTTTGTGTCATTACTTGTGACTAAGTATCCGTAAGGTTAGGATTTTATGAAGTGTGTGTGCAAATTATTTTATAACATCAGCTGCGGAAGGGGGCTGAGGGGAGACTTGGCATTAGCATGACAAACCCATTTTAACAGACTTCAACAGCAAGATGGAGATACTTAGCTCCACTACTAGTTCTTGAGTTAATCCCTGTGAGATATTCCATCATCTTTCTGTGCTGTTGCTGAAAATTATTTGTTTCATAACTACTTGCTAGCAGTGAATGGGTGTTGAAATGTGAGTTCTTGACTGCTTTCTGCAATCAGTAACACTTGTATGGACAAAGACACTCGAGCTTGTTTCTTTACTCTGAGCCTGACTCTACCCTGGCACCTCATTTGCTTCAGTAGTCTCTCTGTGTTGTTTTCAGACTACTTGCCTCAGTGCCAGCTGAAGGGAAGGAAGTTTGCTTATGTACTTTGTGGAAGTAATGTGTCTGCCATCACGTAGCACTTTTAGCTGGAAGAGAATTGAAAGGATGGCATTCTAAGAGAGTTTTATCTCCTGAATCACTTGAGTGGTTGTTTGAAGTGACAAAATGGGAGAATTAGTTCAATTTAGCCAGTTAAGCATCACAATACCATGAGCAAATGAAAGCTGGTAAGGAAAAGTTACCTAGTAGTATTGCATATAGAGCTTCAGAAAAAGGTCAAGTTTGTATTACACTTTCATGGTACAGTATTATTACATATATAGCTTTCCAACTCTAGCACCAGATGTTTATTTGGCATGACATGAATTTCATGTTGGTTTAAAACAAAACTTTCAAATGCTGTACTGGCTCATCAATTTTGTATGTGTCCTGTGTATGCACAACCCAAAGTAGCACACTCTTTCTTAGAAAGAAATAACTACATGCCAAGCTTTCTGTTCATATGAGCCTGACTTCTGACCTTTTACCTCTTTCTTTTAATCCAAGTAGCAGGAGGCAACACTATGTGAAGCCATGATCTGAAATAGGCACTGTTCTTTGACATACATCTGTTTGCACTGTTTGACATGCTCTGTCTTCTCTTTCAGGTTTGTAACAGCGTGTTTAACAGCTGGGATCAATTCAAAGATCACTTAGTAATACACACCGGTGACAAACCCAACCACTGTACCTTATGTGATTTGTGGTTCATGCAAGGCAGTGATTTGAGAAGGCATTTCAAAGAAATGCATAATATTGCAGAAGAGGTTGTGGAAGCTGAACCAGTAACATCAATGACTATAATAGAACAGGTGGAGCAAGTCCATGTCCTACCAGTAATTCAGGTACAAGTGGACCCTGCACAGGTAACTGTGGAGCAGATGCACCAGGATCTCATACAGGACAATCAAGTGAAAGGCACACAGATTGATGAACTGCAAGAACAGGTACAAATCAGTTACTTGGAAGTTGAACACATTCAGACTGAACAATGTGCTGAAGTACATGTGGAGGAGTTGCATGTTGAGCATGTAAATCAAATACAGATGGAAGAAGTACAGGCAGAACTTATAGGTAGAACAGACCTCGAACAAGTAGAATGTGAAAGTGTTGATCAGGGAGAAGCAGAAGGAAAGGAACCTAATCAAGTAGATGATGCAATTAAGGAAGAACATGAACAAGCTTAAGACTTTAAAACTCAAGAGTCAGTGAACATGCAAAATTAGAAGGTGGATGACTAGGACAAATAACCACACTGTGCGGGTTGAGGAATGAAATGCCAAATCATTTTTCTTAATTTTTACATGGATTTTGAATAGTCAGTGGTCACCTTTCCAATAAGCTGTCTTTAGGAAGCTGGTCAAGTGGACCAAAATGAGCTTTCTTCATGTACACCTAAACTTCTTTCCTAAGTGAAAAATAATTTTCCTATTAATGTAATACCATGGAACAGAAACCACCACAGACATGGACAGCTTTGTTAGGATTTTAATAGTGAATAGCTTGTATCTTGTTACACCATACCTGGGTATATATGTAGGAATACTGTCACCTCTTTTCCTCTTGCAACAGACGCAATCTCTTGTTACAGATTTGCAGAGTGTCTGCAGCAGAAGAACCAGTCAAATCTATTTGGTTCTGGTTTAACTGGCTCTTGGATATCTATGAGTTTTCAGATCAGATTGTTTGCTGTATCCTAAGAGTGTTCCCTAACTTGCAGGCTGAAGAAAATACACTGCTGGTGCAGGTCTCTGAGCACAAATTACCTGTGCCTTTTCAACAGTCACTAGTTGAGTTTCCACCAAGTTCTTAGAGCATTCAGCAAAATAGTTCAGTGAAGGGCAATGTAGGTAATGTTATAGCACTTCATATTTTTGCTTAAAATAGTCAGCTACTGATTTTTTATGTTTTCATGTTACATTTAGAGGTGGGAGTTGTTGAGGGAGGAAACAAGTTCCACGTGGAGGGAGCAGGACACTCTGAAAGGGACACTTCAAAATAAGGAAAGGTCAGTGGTAGATATGAGCTGGAAAAAAGCTACCAGCAGACTCTTTTATAAATCTTCATTTTTAAAAATGAGTATGTTTAAACATAAATATATAGATGACTTGTCTATATGGTATTAGATTCCTTTTTAAATGAAATTCTGATACTTGACACAAAGACATGCTAAACATAAAAGTAAAAGCCATAGGTGTGAGTGCTAAATTGTGGATTGAAAAGTAGTAATGTAAATAATTTAATCAATTAGACAATAAAACAGTACCAAACATGAAACACTGCATCATTTACTTCATCCAATAAGTTAGGAACAACTGAATGACTTGGCAGTTACAGGGCCAGTGCCCAGTGCTAAGAATCAGCCTCATTTTTAGTAGGATTAATAGCTCTTTACTGTAAAATTAGATTTGTTTAGAAAATAACTGTCTAGCTCTTTGTTCAAGATTGCTAAGGACTTCTAATTCTCAATTATTGCCTTGAGATTAGAGGTGCTCCATACTTTTAAGGAACTTTCTTTTCAAAGCCTTAACTGGTGTGAGGAATTTTGCAAGGACAGTCTAATGATTTTGGTAGTTGTGTAGATTTTTGTTAAGATTGGACTTTTCTATTCAGTCTTCTGCAAATGCAGAATAATATCTGGGGATTTATGCTTTTATTTAGTCTCATTCAAAGTTATTCTTGTGTTTCATCATAGCCTTTAAGAAACTGTTGCAAAACAAACATGGATCTCAAATTAAAATTTCAGACAGTTTGATTAATGTACTTTGCATTCTTTATTGTGATGTTTTGTATTTTCTGAGATGCATATAATGTGTGATGAGATTCTGTGCAAAGGGGATGATGCAGCCCAATGTTAATCATAGAAGTAAACGCTGGCTATTGTGTTTTTACCTGGCTTGTGCTAGGATGGACATCTTTTGATAACACTGAGGGGATATGCCTGCTTGCTTTCTTAGCTGCGTAACTTTTTTTAGTTATTTGTGCAAATAAAGAACTTGTGTCTGTCTGTAATTAAAGGAATAATGTGGCTCTGTGTCTAACCAATGAAACTAACTTGAGTCCAATGTACGGGAGTGTTTATGTGGTGCTAGTGACAAGGACATGATTTGCCACGTACAGTCGGACTATGTCTTCATTACATTTCATAGAATAGAATCATTAGGGACTGGAAGGGACCTTGAAAGATCATCTAGGCCAATCCCCCTGCCACAGCAGGATCACCTAGACCAAGTCATAGAGTTAGTCTGGGTTAGAAGGGACCACAGGATCATCCAGTTCCAACCCCACCCTAGATCAGGCTGGCCAGAGCCNTCGGTTTGCCTTCCAGGTCACAAGTGCACACTAGCTGATGTTGAGCTTTTTGTCCACAAGCACCTCCAAGTCCCTCTCCTCAGGGCTACTCTCCAGCCAGTCAGTGCCCATTTCTATCTTCTTTCTGCCCCAAAAGTCTGCATACACGCAGGCCTTTCTGAACTCTTTATGACTGATGCACCACTAGAGAATTTCTTTTTTCTGAATGCATGTGTACTGCCCCATGTCCCACCTGTGCTGCTCTGTAGCTTGCAGTGGGGTAGCATGCAGGGTGAATGTTTAAATGTATGCCAAATGAAACTGTTCACCTAAAGCAGTAGGTCCTAAATAGTAACAAATGGAAAATTGGGAATTCACAAAAACCCATGAGGTGTGTCTGGATGTCAAATATAATTTAGCATAAAAACAAAGACTGATATTACAGGTAGACTTGTAGATTTTTATGTAGTACTTCTGAGAAGCCATAAGCTATTTCTGAAAGCAGGAAGGTAAAAGGGAGCTGATCAATAGTTTTGAGTGATTGTGGGTTAATTCTGGCAACTACAAAACAGAGGTAACTGCTTTTTTTTCTTTTTCTAAATGGTCTTCATGAGCCAAGCATGCTTTGTCTTTAGACTTGTGAGGATGAAGTTGGGTGTGAAACATGGCCACCTGTCAAGGGAAGTAATTCTGCCCCTCAGCTCTGTATTGGCAATACTTGACCTGGAGGACTGCATCCAGCTTTGGAGCCCTTGACACAGCAAAGTCTTGGACCTATTGGAACAGTTCCAGAGGAGGGCCACATAGACAATTAGAGGGCTTGAGCACCTGTCTTATTGCTGCCTTTCAGTACTGAAATGGATCCTGTAAGAAAGATGGGGACAATCTCTTAATCAGAGCCTAGATAATTAGGAATTCTAATTGTGAGAGTGGTGAAACCATATTGCCCAGGGAGGTAGTTTTCCTGGAAACATTCAAGGGAAGGTTGGATGGAGCTCTGAGCAACCAGATACCATGTGCATGGGAAGTGGGTTGGAACTGGATGATCTGTAATGTTTCCAACCCATTCTATGATTCTGTGTCAGTCCTGTGTGAAATTGTCACTAGAAGAGGATCATGCAGCTTCTTCTGTTTTGCCTGTCTACAGCACAACTTTAATTAGGTAGTGATGCAGAACATGGGACTTTGCCACAAATTCTGTAATTCAGTGTTATTTCCAAGTGAAAAAACACAATAAATGTTTAATGGGGTTTCTTAATTTTTAAGAGTTTAAGTATCACTTCTGCAGTAACATGCAATTAGATTTCGTTATTGTTTAACTATAGTGTTTGCTCTCAGAAATAATTTAAAAATTAAAGCAGCCTGTTTATAATGAAAATGTAAATAATTCGCAGCTTGTAAAACAGCTGCCAGCTCGAGCAGGTACCGCAGAAGCTCAACAACTTCCTGACTCGCCAGCTTCAGCCGCGACCAGATACAGCTCTGCGAGGGCTCCAGCAGCTGCCTCTGCTCGGCGCCGGGCACTCGGCGAGATGCGCCTGCAGCTCCGCACCGATAGGGTTGTCCTTCTGCCCGGAACCACGGCCGCTGCATTTGCAGGGGACTGATTGTCCTACTTCCTGACCGGAATGTTGGCGACCTGTGAAGGACTAACCTGGGCGCTACATTATGGTTTCTTTATTAAAAAGGTTAAAAGCCCCGGGGTCGGGACGATGGTGCAGCCTGTTGCTCCTGGGGCCCGGGTCCCAAACCTTGGGGGGCAGCCGGTGGGGCACGGGGTGCGGAGGACTGTGCCCGCCGCCCCTGTAACAGTGCGGACAGAGGCGGCGCCCTCTCCCCTCAAAGTCCCCGAGCTTCTCCCGCAGGGCGGGCCAGGTCCGCGCTGCCGGACGCACGGAAGCAGGCAAATGGCGGACTGCTGCCAGGAGCAAATGGCGGGTGGTGGGCAGGACTGGAGGCAGCAGGAAGGGGCGGTGCGAAGCGCCGCGGAGACGTGGCTGTACGTAGTGGAGGCTAACCAACTGTTGGGTACATGTGGCGCCAGATGCGGGCAAGCATCCGCTTCTTGTGCTAGGGGCGGTTTAATACTCAATACAGTGTCGCGGCTGTTTTAGTTTGGACGTTAATTTGAGATGGAGCGCACCGGCTAAAATGAGTTCTTCTTCGCGGCAAAGGTACCGCATTTACATTATTCCGACCTTCGACTCCTCTAACGCAACGCAGCGTCTCCAAGCAGTGCCCCGTGTGGGGCTTTTGGCCTCTTGCCACCGAGGGAGTGGAAGGAGGAGGCCTCGAGCTGCTCTGATGGAGGAAACGAAAGGCAGTGCCGATACCACAAAATAAAGAACCCTGTATCACTTCTGCTAAAGTCTCAGGAGCAGGCGTCCTTTATTTTACAGCTCTGAATGCACAGGGAGCGACGCACCCACCATGCATGCCAACTACAGCAGCCAGCTACACCTCTGACGCAGAAGACGTTCGTACTGGTTACTTTTCTCAGGAAAAATCCATACCTGTGCATCCCATTTTCTAGGACTAATTGCAATGTTTCCATAGTCACGGTGCAAACCCCTTTTCGGGTCATCAGAAAGGTTTCTGGTGGTCTCTAGTGGGAAATGGGGTGAACTTTCCATGAGCTTTGAGGTGTCTTCTCCAGCTGTAGTAAACAGTGGATCGTCATTCCAGTTTTGTAACTGCTCATTGTTTTCATCATCTAACTCAGCTGCCTTGGTCTTCATGGCTATTTGGACTGCTATTTTATACTAAAGAAAGATATGTTAGCAAAGCAAATACCCTTGAGGACACTTTGTGGTTACTCATGCTTACTGCAGCAGCACCTTGCTAATTTTGCTCCACCTATCTGGCTTAAAAGACTGTTTAGTAATAGACATTTAGTGAGCAAAAGCGAGTTACTCCTAATATGCTTCAACATGTATCAGTGCCAACAAGGGTTATTGAAAAAATTATTGCTTGGGAAACATGTGTTTTACCTGAAATCTTCTTCCCGTGACAGGGCAAATCGGATCCTACAGACAAACTGTTTTCAATCTAAGAAATCCCATACTGTATTTAAGACAGAAAACAAATTACTAATACCACAGAAGGAGCCAGAACATACTTCAGTGTTTTCTGTGTTGGAATATTATTCTTTACATTGTGTAATCTGTTCATGTAGCTTTAAGAGCAGCTGTCAGAGTTTTGTCAAACACATAACAGCAGGTATCACAAGAAGTTTATCCTTTTGAGACTCTCTCTTTCAGGGATGTAGACTGACATTTCCGATGATTAACATCATATAGTTTTGCTGATGCCACGGCTGTACAGGTGTTACAGGACATTTAGGTTGTCCCCGCTACAGTTTGGAAGGAGACGTGGAAGAAAGCTAAAAGCCAATGTTCATCTTCAGGGAAGGAAGGGTGTTTGTACGTGTGTGTAAATGAAAACTGAATGTAAAGATTATAATTTTATCAAAAGGGTCCTAAATTACATATGTAGAATTTTTTTCTTGCACTTGTTAATTTATTTTTAAATATTTTCTCAGATCTAAAGCAATTTTAGGCATTGACCAATCCAGTGGCTGTAAGTGAAGAAGTAATTTGGTTCAGTGTATTTTTCCTGACCACTTAAATACTTGATTCTTCTTTTTAGATAGTATCTTATTCCACAAATAGATGCAAGGATCTCAGGATTTTAATTTAGTCCTAGACAGTTGTTCTCTTTGGGAATTAGGAACTAAGGATACCTGAGTGTGCCAGTTTTCCTATTCTTACAGTATTTCTTTGGGATCTTTTGGGAACTGTTTGGTTATTTTTAAATTGTGGCTTCTGAAATATTTTAAATATGACCAGAAGTGGGGTCCTTACCTTTGTCTTATAAAAATAGTCAAAATTATTTTGTAAACTAACACAGCGCCTACAGTATTGTGGATCAGAAGGGGGATGGTTAGCAGATCAAGAG
>VXBP01010333.1:1530-96410 GCA_013400115.1 Rhinopomastus cyanomelas
AAAGTCCTGGGACATAAGCTTAGAAAACTTCCTTCTGGTTGCCCTGAGGATCTTAAATTCAACTGCTTCATGTTCACTGCAGCCAACACTGTCCCCAAGCCTCACGTTGGTCACCAGCCCTTCCCTGCTGCTGAGAACAAGGTCCAGCATAGCAGCTTTTCTTGTTGGTTCCTCCACCATTTGGAGGAGGAAGTTGTCATCAATGCAATCCAAAAACAACCTGGATTATTGGTGCCTTGCTGTGTGGTCCCTCCAGCAGATGTCAGGGTGGTTGAGATCCCCCATGAGGACCAGAGCCTGTGACCTGGAAGCTGCTCCTATCTGCCTGTGAAGGGCCTCATCTGCTTGCTTCTGCTGGTCAGATGGCCTGTAGCAAACCCTACAGTAACATCACCCTCCCCCATCTTCCCTTTAATTTTAACCCACACACTCTCGACCAGCTCATCATCCTGCCCCAGGTGCAGCTCCACTGATTCCAGCTGGTCACTGATACAGAGGGCAACACCTCCTCCTCTCCTTCCCTGTCTGTCCTTCCTAAATCTATATGTACCCATCTATATCCCTACATTCCAGTCGTGGGAATCATCCCACCAAGTTTCAGTAACAGCCACTACATGTCTGTGCGACTTGGTCTAGGTGATCTTGCTGTGGCAGGGGGGAAGTGGACTAGATGATCTTTTGAGGTCCCTTCCAATCCCTAATGATTTTATGATTTTATGAAGTTTTTATGGTAATGGTACAGAAAAGCCAAAGCAATACACCCTGGTTTTATTGGTTTTTTTTTTACCTGTCCTTGTGTAGGATCATCTCCCTCATTCAATCAATGTATTGAAGACATGTATTTGATGTTTGCACTTGAGTTGTGTTTTCTTTATGATATTGTGAGATCCTAATCCAAAGAAGCCAAAGAACATTCTTTTCTCTTCAAAATGTAAATCTACACGAATGAGAAAAGTTACCCCCAATAGTCAAAGGGCAGGAACAGATTAGAGTCTGAGAGGTATCGCTTGGGAAAATAAGTAGAGGTGCTGCAGGGCAAAAAACACCAGCCAGCAATGTCTGTTTTTTATGGAGAAGAGGGAGATTAAGACAATTTCTTATGAAGAGAGTTTTCTTCACGGTGAAGAAAAACCGATCGCCTCAAACTATCCCTAGTTTGGTTGACACTTGGGTTAATAGTAAACTCTTCCCCACTGTCAAATGTAAAGACTATTGGCAGCTCTGGTTTTCTTTGGGAAAGAAGCTCCATCAGCACCCGTGTTTGTTGATCTTTGTTGTAAATCAATATTTCAGTAGCCATAAGTACGATGCAATCTCAGCTTTCAGGAAAATAATTCTTCAAAATGAGTTGTAATTTTAAAGTACAAATAAGTGAAGGACCCTTAACTGAAATTGACAGTAGGTAAGAAATAGAGTTGAAATGCTGAATCTCTACCGAGTGGCCCCTGTAAATGGTTTCTCTCCTATAAACTCTGGTCTTGTCAGATGTGAGTCGGAGTCATTCGTTACAGAACATCAGCTTTAACTGTAATTAATGTTTTGTCATGCTGTTACGCATTCCTGAATGCATAAATCACTGTTTATGTACAAATTTATCTCCCGCTGTTGAATTTTCTTAAACAGAACTATTATTTTTGTGTCAATTAGAACTTACATAACGCACAACCTCTCAGCTCCCATGAAATCTTTTCCCCCAGACCTAAAATAAGATGCAAACCACACACCTTCCTGAATGCCTTTGACATTCTGCAGCAGACAGAGATTTTTCTTGCTGAACTCTCATAAAGCTGGCTGGTTTTTCCTTTTGTTGATGCATGGAGCTCCGAGTTTCATAAGGATTGCACTGCTGGTGTTTCTAAATCCCAGTACTAGAAAGCAGAGCAGGAAGGAAAGAAGGTTCCGTCAGCAATTCGTGTCCATACCTTGTGTTCGTGTGCAGTGCTCTGTTCTAGGTGGGGATCTGCATATATTTAATTTGGAAACTTGAGCTGTGTAGGTCCAAAGGGCTGAGAAATGGGTTTTTTCCTCTTTCCACAGCATGGTAACTGATTTTCATCACCGTCATCTCCTAGTGCTTCCATTACCCATACGTTCTCTACCAGCCTGTGTGCGTTTATGTGGACATACTGTATTTTCCGACAAATTCAATCTAGGACAAATGTATATAACCTATAATAACACTTAGGGATCTGCTAATCCTAGAACATTGCAAAAATATCAACAATGTAAGCGATGTTTTTTTAAACAATATAAAATTAGCAACAAATAGCTCATTATGGTAATTGTGTTTATGCTCAGGAAGGTATTGCTGGGTTTGAGACAAAGCAGAACTAAAAGTTCAACCTCAAGTAAAGATTTCCTGAATGTACTTGCTACAGAAGCACATTTGGAATTCCTAGAAAATCTAAATGTAGAGCCAGAGGAGAGTTCATTAAAAAATAGATATTTTATCTGCTCTGTAGTAGCTGGGTGGAATCCTTCAGTCTGTGCTGTAGTAAAGTATTAGCTGGAGAAGCTGGTTTGTGTTGGACTTGGATAAGGCACACATCAATGTCTGGCTTTTCTTTGCTTTCCAGTTGTGAGATGCTGAAAGTTGGGAGTTTGCAATGAGAAATGTTTTAGCAGTGGGCTTGGTAGAGCTTTGTCAGTGATTGGACTCAATGAACTTAAAGGTCTTTTCCAACCTGAATGGTTTTACTGTTCTCTGAGTTGCAGAGATGTGGTCATTGGCAACAATAAGTGAGTTTTTGGGAGCAGTGCTTGTATAGCTTCTCTAATGTTGTTGTAAAAGCAGATGTTTAAAAGAGATAAAGTAAACTAGCCTGGGCACTATTCAGAGTATCAGTTCTGGAAGTGACTCACTGATGAAACAAAAGTGAGAAGTATTGGGCTTTGCAGTTGTTCCAGGTCAACTCTGTAGGAAGAAAGTTCCGTAGTTAGAAACCAGGTAGCTTGAATTTTTGAGCTTGTTCTGTTCTGATTGCTGAAGTTCTCTGCTGGTACTTGGGTTATCCAGCACTTCCTGGTGCTTAATTAGAAAGAGTGCCCTTTCAGCTAGAACAGCTACAGCCGAGTTTGCATACTTCTATCCACAAGGTAACTGAGTCTTTCTGCTTGATTTTTGCAGGGTTTGTTTTTGTTTTGTTTCTAGTGTCTTGGGTTTGGGTTGGAGGGCTGGGATCTCTCTCCTCTTTTTGGCCAAAAGCCAAGTTCTTTAATCAAGCTTTGTCTCTTTTTCTCCTGTGTGTGTTTTGGACTAGTTGCAGTCTAACTCTAATGATGCAAAACGAATGTTGCGTAGCTTTGCATTTGTTTGAAGTTTGTGATGAAGTCTGTTTGCTTTCACATTGTCCTAATTGTTGGAGCCTTAGATTTGGTGAACTGCTCCCTGCAACCCTGTACGTGTCCAATTCCTCGTTCGTGAGGCAGGAGGAAAACACTGTCATCCTCTTTACACCCCGCTGAGGCCAGGTGTTGTACAGTGCCATGTTAATAGTGCAGTTAGTGCCAACTGTGATTTAAAAAGAAACACTAAAACCTGCAGGAGCACTGTGTATCACTCATATTTTGTGTGTTTAGTACTTTAACTTCTTTTTTCAGGTTTCTCTCTGTTTTAGGTGTCTCTTACCACTTTCAGTTCTGACTATTGTAGGACTTGGAGCTGATGTTGGGCTCCACCAGGTTACACGTGTGACGAGAAGAGACTCTGGTCAATAGTGCAGAAAGAGGAACTCGGGTCAGATTGCATTTAGTCACCTTGTGTGACTTAACTCTCTGCTTTGCTGTGTATCTGAAGGGCATTATAGGTTGCAGGGATACTGGGGTTATGGTTGAATACGTGTGTCAATATATGCATCAGTTCAGGAATTAGAGTGGAATGTGGAGAGAGTATTGAAAGGACGGTCAGGCTTCTGATAAGCCAGTTCTAGACTTCAAAACTGTGTATTTATTCACTGACCACACACATCACAGTGAGGATGTCATGTCAGTGTGCAAAACCTTGTGCTTATCCCATTCATTATTTTCTAAATTCCGTCAGTGAGTCCCTGGTTACAGGGCTTTCTGTGACACCTGAGCACAGGCCATCGTTCCTGTCTTTGCTGATTGTATTTCTCACCTAGTTAAACAAAATGCAGGTATGTAGTGCTGGCTGTGCTGTCAAATGTTAGTGGGTATACAGTGTTGGCATGCCTAGGCTTGAGTTCAAGGCGTGCTGATACTGATTACATCCTGACTAGTGTGCCTACAATTTATGAGTTACTCTACATGGGCTAGATCCCTGCAGAAGAGAGAACAAAGAGAGAAGGAGAAAGATGGGCAGGGAGAAATTTAACGAACTATAACAAAGGCAAATGGAGAGTCTTGCATCTGGGCAAGAACAACCCCAGGTACCAGTATAAGTTGAGGACTGCCCTGTTGGAGAGCAATGTAGGAAAAAAGGATCTGGGGGTCCTGGTGAACATCAGGGTGACCATGAGCCAGCAATGTGCCTTTGTGGCCAAGAAGACCAATGGCATCCCGAGGTGGATCAGAAGTAGCATGGTTAGCAGATGGAGAGAGATTCTTCTCTCCCTCTACTCTGCCCTGGTGAGACCACATCTGGAGTATTGTGTCCAGTTCTGGGCCCCTTAGTTCAAGGTCACAGAACTGCTGAAGAGAGTCCAGTGCAGAGCCACGAAGAAGCTTATGAGGAAAGGCCGAGGCAACAGAGTCTCTTTATCTTGGAGAAAGTGAGACTGAGGGTTGACCTCGTAATGTTTATGAATACGTGAGGGATGGGTGTCAGGAGGATGGAGCCAGGCTCTTCTCAATGTCATCTAATGATAGGACAAGGGGCAATGGGTATAAGCTGGAACATAGGAAGTTCCACATAAATATGAGAAGGAACATCTTCACAGTGGGGGTGACAGAGCACTGGAATGGGCTGCCCAAGGGGGTTGTGGAGTCTCCTTCACTAGAGACTCTTAAAACCTGCCTGGACATGTTCCTGTGCAACTGGATCTAGGTGATCCTGCTGTGTCAGGGGGATTGGTCTGGATGATCTTTTCAGGTCCCTTCCAATCCCTAATGTTCTGTGATTCTGTGATGAGATGGATATCTTTCACCAGCTCTGTGTGGCAGAAACCCAGATAGACACTCGTCAGCGAGCCAAAAGCTAAAGAAAAAGAGCTCTCTTCCACCTGCCGAGAGTTTTTCAGGGTTATGGAAGGGGATATCGGGCTGTCACTCTGAGGTCATCCCGTGACACCTGTGCTTTTGCTATGGTCTTGTATAGAATCATAGAGTCATCATGGCTGGAAAGGACCTCCAAGATCGTCAGGTCCAGTCCTCATTCCAACATCCTAACCCCTGGACCATGGCCTCATGTTCTCTAGGTACTTGTTTTTTGAACACATCCAGGGATGGGAACTCTACCGCCTCGGTGGAGAGCCTGTTCTCCAGTACCCGACCACTCTTTCAGTGAAGAACTTCTTTCTAAAGAAGAAATTCTTTAGGAACCTTATCCCTCATTAGGTCTCAGTCCTCTAGTAATCTCCTTCCACCACCAGAGAGCTCTTCTCTAGCCAACAGTATTGTTAATATGGAGCCTAAAGACATAGTTAAGGGGTGAGCTTGGTAGCAGTAGGGTTAATGCCTGGACCCTGTGGTCCTGAGGGTGTTTTCCAACGGAAATGAATCTGTGATTCTGTAAGCCTGTCACGTTGGGGAGTGTCTAAGCAGTGTACTTTTAGACATTTGCATTGACCAGGTCACGTACAAGCTGCTAACAGGGTACTTTTCATCAGTCACCACTTCAGGTAGGGCAGCACAAGCGCTGGCACCAGTTTTGGCAGTTAGATGCCGCTTCTGTTCACAGAACTCCAGTGTTGCATAAGCTGGTTGGAGAGATTTAGCATTTTTGAAACTGAGACTCCCTGCATGCTGTTGATCTCAGTTTGCACCTCGCTTTCCACTCGTGGCGGAAAAATTTGCTTCTTCTCCAAGTCTCTGTTGCTGACAACTTCAGTACATGAAAACAAAATTATTGCTTCTTCATCTCTACCCCATGAGGCAAACAGTGGTGAAATCTAAATAAAACAGAGTGAGGTATTTGTGATTATGTTTACAGTGTTCATGTTGGTGGCAGGAGTACAAATAACATGCCAACAGAGTCATAGAATGGCCTGGGTTGGAAGGTTCCTCCAGATGTCATCTAGTTATAGGAAGTTCCACATAAATATGAGAAGGAACTTCTTCCCAGTGAGGGTGACGGAGCACTGGAACAGGCTGCCCAGGGAGGTTGTGGAGTCTCCTTTACTGGAGATGTTTAAAACCTGCATGGATGTGTTCCTGTGTGACTTGCTCTAGGTGATCCTGCTGTGTCAGGGGGATTGGACTCGATGATCTTTCAAGGTACCTTCCAACCCCTAATGATTCTATGATAGTTCAGCCCTCCTGCAGTAAGCAGGGACAGCCTCAACTAGATCAGGTTGCCCAGAACCTTGTCCAGCCTCACCTTGAATAGCTCCAGGGATGGAACCTCAGCTCCCTCCCTTTGCAACCTGTTCCAGTGTTCAGCACCCTGTGCTGCTCAAGAACTTCTTCCTAACATCCCATTTCTGTCTGCCCATCTCTAATGTGAAACCAGTGCCCCTTGTTCCATCACTACAGTCCTTCATAAAGAGCCCCTCTGCAGCCTTCTTTGTAGCCCCCTTCAGGCACTGGCAGGTCACTATCTGATCCTTCCAGAGCCTTCTCTTCTCTAGGCTACCCAACCCCAGCTCATTCAGTCTCTCACCTTCTATACGAACTGTACGGCATACCTTGAAATGAAGCTCGCTTCTGCTGATCCATCAGATCTCTCAAGAGACTCATGCTCAGGTGTAGTCGGCTAACTGCTTTCTCAGATTCTTCTCTTCTTAATTTAATGGAAATTTGCACCTCTGACCAGTTCTGTCAATCGTAACAATTCTGAGGTGCGGGTGCTCAAGCAAATCTGAAGGACCAAGAGAGAGGAGTATACTTCTTGTTGCATAAACTGACACATTGACTTTAAAGAAAAGCTAAGTACCTTTAATACTGATTTTACCTCTCCTTCATAGCACGATCCCTTATGGAACAGTAATGCAAAAAAGTAGTTGAACAGTAGAGTTTCTTTTGTATTAATATTTAATTTGATACCAAAAGCACTTCAAGGAGCTAGGGATAGGAGTCTTCTATTAGAAACGACTTCTTTGTTGCACTGAGCAATTGCTGCCCAAGTAAATGAAGCCAAGAAGTTTGTGCTATTGTCATTAAGTTTTAAAGATTGTTCTGCTGGGAAAGCTTTTGTTTTAGTTTCTCTTTTCAAAGGCTGTTTCTTCAGAGTCAATCAAAAAGTAACTTCCTTGATGGTAGACGCAAGGGTACAAATTAAGGCTAATAAACTGATATTGAATGAGTCAGGGAAGTACTGATAAATGTGAATGCTTTGGGGAGCGTTCTGCAGCTCTTAGCTGTGGAGGAACCATACCATGTTCTAAATGAAATAATCAAATCAATGAAACGTCAATTATTAATGTTCCACGTTGGCAGAAGAATGGAAAAGGCTAAAAGAAAGTCAGTGCGCTGCTCCCATCCCAGAGAACGAGCAGTTTACACAAGGTTCTTGTAAAATTTGGGCCAGTGCGCAAGCAGAACCTTGCCCAGCTCTCCTTGTTCCCCTAGGAGCACGTAAGAAGGCAGTGCGTAAAGGACAGTGTCAGGATTTCAGCTTTCTTTTTGCAGAATCACAGAATCATTCCGATTCAAAAAGACCCCTCTACCCTGGGTTCACCCCTGAACCAGATCCCCCAACACGACATCTTAAATGACCTTTAAACACCTCCAGGGATGGCAACTCAACCCCCTTCCTGGGTAGCCTGTTTCAAGGTCTGACTGCTCTTTCTGTGAAAAAAATGTTTCCTGATGTCCGGCTTAACCCTGCCTCGATGCAACTTCAGACCAGTCCCTCTTATTCTATCAGTAATGATTTGTGAGAAGAGACTAGCACCCACCTCTCTAGAATGTTCTTTCAGGGAGTTCTAGAGGGTGGTAAGGTCTCCCCTCAGCCTCCTCTTCCTCAAACTAAACATCCCAGTTCCCTCAGACTCTCCTCATCAGGTTTGTCCAGGCCTTTCACCAGCTGCATTGCTTTTCTCCGCACCCACTCCAGCACTTCAATGTCTTTTTGGAATTGAGGTGCCTAAAACTGAACCCAATACTCAAGGTGAAGCCTCCTCAGTGCCTGGAACGAGGAGACAATTTCTTCCCTATTCTTACTGGCCACCTTATTGCTGATACAAGCCAAGATACCATTGGCCTTATCGGCCACCTGGGCACACTGCTGACTCCTGTTCAGCCAGTTGTCAACCAGCACCCCCAGGTCCCTTGCTGCTAGGCAACATTCCGGCTCCCCTTCCCCAAGCCTGTAGCACTGCAGGGGGTTGTTGTGGTCCAAGTGCAGGACGCCACACTTGTCTTCGCTGAAGCACAAAACATTGACAAAACACTGATTCAGTCCAAGCTTCTCTACCCTCAAACAGATCAACAGTCCCACCAGACTTGGTGGGCCAATTTTTCATTGGCCCTTACAGCTGTGTGGTTGAAGCTCTCGCTGGGCTCTGGCCCTCCTAATTTTCTCCCTGTACAGCCTCATTTCATCTTTAGAATCCTCATGAGAAGCTTGCCCCATCTGCCACAAGCTATACAGTCTCCTTCTGCTCCTGAGGTCCATCCACAGGTCCCTACTCATCCAGGCTGGTCTCCTTCCCCGCTCACTCATTTTCTGGCGAACGAGATCAGCCCCTGCACATTGAAGACTTCCTTCTTGAAGTGTGTCCTACTTTCCTGGACTCCCACAACCTTCAGCCTGGCCTCCCAAAGGACATTGTTAATCAGCCTCCTAAACAGGCCCAAGTCTGCCCTCTGGAAAGTCTAAGGTGGCAATTTTACTTCCCCAAGGATTGAAAATGCAATCGTTTCATGATCACTGTGCCCTAAGTGGCCTCAACCTCTGCTTCCCCTACAATTTCTTTCCTGTTCACAAGTAGCAGATACAGGAGGGCAACTTCCCTGGCTGCCTCTATGTTGGGAAGTTCTCTTCTTTACAAGTCTAATAGTGTTCCCCTCAGTCAGGAGAAAACGTGAAATGAGTCCCCGTGGGACTGAAGGAACTTGCAGGGAGATGGATAAAAGGATTGAAGGAAATCTCATCATTCAGAAGTACCTCTTGTTTTCTGGGACTTCTGTCGGTCTTCCTGAACAGTTGGGTAATAAATCCTGTTGCATTCCTGTGTCATGTTCAGTGCCTCATTGATTCAGCCTCTTCAAACGTTTGGATTTGTCCAAGTACTTGGGAGAAGCTCAGTCTTCTACCACAGTCAGCTGCCTTGGATTTTGCTGCGCGCTGCTGTTGCCAGGAGCGGTTGTTTGTGCACAGACCAGTTGCTCAGTGATTGATAGACTTCCCAGGGGTAGAAAGAGTAGGTATCAATGCTTGAAGCATCCTGTTGGTGCTTTTGACCTCTCCCGTATTACTCCTGTGGGTAAGGTATCTTATTAGTGCCATATATTTGGGAAAGTCCTTCATTGCCTGTTGTGGTTTACTGCAAGCTGTGCACCATCCTCACATACCAGTGAAACACTTCTTTTTTTCTACCCCCTACCCCAGCTCTGAGAGCTTTCTCTTAGTCTTTCAAATAATTTTTCTTACAGTTTGACACTTCCTGGAAAATTTGTAATTTGGAACTTTGAGGCTGGAGTAAACCAGGTGCTCATGTCTAAGTGAATTCTTTGGTGTCCTTGGTATTCTGTTCTCCAGACTCCTCAATGTACTGTAGGTGCTCACGCTGTACAGAACATTACTTGGACCATTAGCAGACCATTGGGAGGGTCCCGACGTGAACTTCCAGCCATACAATTTGGATGTGCTCTTCTACAGTAGCACCATCACAATCAATGAAGTAATTCCTATTAAGTCCATCTGAATATCTGGTTTTCCACTCCAGTCCTTTTGCAGGCAGATGGGCTTCCATCCAACAGCTGGAACAGCCTTTTGTGCTGGCATCTTAGATCTCTTGAATTCTAAGGAAGCAGTTGTTATGTTTTCAATTGTCTTTTAACAAGTTTCATTGTGCTGCGGTGAGTAGAATGATGGGGTGGGTGCTTTATATACTGATCTTGTCAGTAACAGCTTGCAGCTCTGCTCTAAGCATCTCTCTTGGCATCCCATTGGTTTTAAATATTGATAAGGAATCATTCATTTACTTAGCACATAATTTCTGTCACCTCATGTTGGCTGCGGAAAGAACTGATCTATTAACTCCGGCCACAATATTTGAGGAGAAAATCCTTCCGTTTTAAAATTAAAAATAATTGGCTGTTGTCACAGCACTAATTATTGTACATACAGTATCAGCAGGGCTATAATCTATCTGTCCAAAATGAGTCCGACTCGAATTGCGTTAAGCATAACTTGCCTAAATGTTAGCAAATGACTCTGCAAAGTGCTGGCAGTAGCGATTCTCGCAATCTAGAAGTAATGAAGATGTAAATCTCTTCTACGCATCATTGCCGTGATGTTCATGTGACAGGACATAAAACTGCTGCATCCGCTTTTATACTAATATTGAAACTAGTTACTGTGTGATGGCAGCGTGGTGTCGTGCCTCAGTTTATTTCCCGTGCCAGAGTCAACTGAACTAGTGAATTTAGATTTACTTTTTCCAACTAGTCCTGGAAGTAGCTAGGCTCAGAATTCCAATAACACGTAGACCTTTTGAACGTAGACCTTTTGAACATGCTGTTCTACATCAGCAGGCATGGTTAAAGCAAAACCCATCCCATTAAATTACATAGGTCAGATATAACAGGTTTAAAGTTTTCTTGTGAATATTATGTTTCATAGAATCATCAGAGATTGGAAGGGACCTCGAAAGATCATCCAGTCCAATCCCCCTGACACAGCAGGATCACCTAGACCAAGTCACACAGGAACACATCCAGGCGGGTCTTAAACATCTCCAGAGAAGGAGACTCCACAACCTTCCTAGGCAGCCTGCTCCAGTGCTCCATCACCCTCACTGGGAAGAAGTTCCTTCTCATATTTGTGTGGAACCTCCTATGTTCCAGCTCACACCCATTGTCCCTCGTCCTATCACTAGATGACATTGAGAAGAGCCTGGCTCCATCCTCCTGACACCCACTCTTCAAATATTTATAGACATTAATGAGGTCACCCCTCAGTCTCCTCTTCAAGCTAAAGAGACCCAGCTCCCTCAGCCTCTCCTCATAAGGGAGGTGCTGTGTTTTTACTTAATTGGGGTTTACACACTTCTGTATGATATTGCTTCAGAACTTTATCTTGCATGTGCTTGTTTATTTAATGCAATTTGCATGAATCTTATTCTGCTTTGGTTTTGAGTCTGTGTTCCTTTGCCTTTCATCAGCGGTGATTGCAAAAGCAGACAGACTCTCTGGAAGTCCTTTAATGTCAGGAAGGGCCAGCATTGTTTATTGAGGAGACCACCAGCTCAAAGACTCCATCCATGCTTTTTTACTGGGGGGAAAATGGTGTAAACCCTTTTTCTTGGTGTGTGTACTTCAATTTTGGAAGCATCCAACTATCCCTGCGGTGTTAAACCCGAGCAGCCACACTAGGCATTGAGTCATGGTGTCCCACAGCACTGAGGCAGGAATAACAAAGCTCAGCTAGTTTATGTTTCTTTCTAATTTTTTTTTTCCCCAAAATGCGATTCGTATGTTCAGTTACCAATCCGGACTGCAAATTCCCCTGCAGAACTTAGGGAAAAGCTGGAAAATTGATGCTCTTCCAGAATGAATTAGTAGAGTGGGAATATCTAGGTAAAGTCTTCAACCTCCTCCAACGTGACGTCACTACTGGGTTTGCAATTTTGTTGAGACTCTACAGTTGGCTTCATTTCTTGAAGCATGGCAGTACTTGGAAGGATGAGGGTTTGTCACTGAGTTCCCTTTATCACAGGTTGATCAGTCAGTGGATGGCTACCATCGTGGATGGAACTTCTTCCCTGTGAGGGTGACGGGCACTGGAACAGGCTGCCCAGGGGGGTTGTGGAGTCTCCTTCACTGGAGATGTTTAAGACCCGCCTGGATGTGTTCTTGTGTGACTTGGTGTGGGTGATCCTGCTATGGCAGGATGATCTTTCAAGGTCCCTTCCAATCCCTAATGATTCTATGATTCTATGATCGTGCCTAAGAATCTCAGAAGGAGGTTGTAAAGGTGTTTTTATAAGCAAAATGACTGAAACTAAGACAGAGTAATAATGAGGAGCTAGGTTTCTCAGTGGTCTCCGAAGTGTGCCAGTCTCGTTGGTCTGATAATACGGAACATGAACACAGCCTGTCAGGACCATGGGATGGGAACACTGAGAAGCTGTGAAGTGACTACGCACAGTGGAATAAAGGAAATCCACTTTGATCTACAATTTTTGATGTTTTATAATTGCACTTATTATCAGGTCCTTTACTCTCTTCTTACTTGACATGAGATACATTATCGGTGACAGCGTGGATGTGAACATGGGCTTGATTTGAAAAAACTACTGGATGAGGTAATGGGGGAAAAGAGCTTTTTGTTCAAAACTGTTTAGAGTAGGGAAAAAACCAAAAAGCAATAATTTCTGTTAATTCCATCACCTAATACCTGCCCAGAAATGCTCCCCTCAGTGTGCAGTGTTGTTTATGTGCTGCATTTCAGTCCAGCCTGTTTCATTAGCCCCGTGATGAAATGTTGTATCACAAAATGGAAATTTGTTATTTGGTTTTATGTCTTTGTTCAGCCACCAACTAGGGCAGGTCACTGTGCCCAGCCTGAACCAGACGCTGTGCTGGGCTTGAGTAGAATTCATTGGATTTTCTCTTTTTTTTATCAGACCCCCTATCCCCACGCTGTCTATTGAACGTTTTCAGACAAAGGGCTGAGGTGCTGTCCTTTTAGCTTCCCGTGCTGGCTCTTATCTCTCCTGTGTGAGATGAGAGGAAGTACTGCTTCACAAAGAGACAGATTACCAGCTATCTTGACTTTTATTGGGCTGTATAGCAGAAATTAGTCTGTTGTTATAGTATCAGCCCTGTGTGGCTACAGAGTCCAGGGAGTCTTTCTCTCAGGTTCCAAGAAAAAGTGGTAAATTGGTTATTTGCTGCTTTCAACAGGCTTGACGTTACACACGTAGTGCCTCCTGCAGTCGGCAAGTTGTCTATATTGTCTCCGTTCGGTGTAGCTTGGCTTTGGTAGGTGAAGAAATGACTGCAGTAGCTGGCTACTGGTGATTTTTCCACAGGGGCAGGTGCAGTTTGCCAGGTTGGATGGGGGCTCTAGTGACAGCTGCCCCTGCCTTTGGCGGGGGGGGTGGAACTAGATGATCTCCGAGGTCCCTTCCAACCTGAAGTGATTTGTGATGTCCCAGCGCAGTGCCAGGACTTCCTGCACCTCTAACCACCGCTCGTGAAGGAGGAATCTGCTGCTGCGACTGGTATTGGAGTGTTGCCTATGTCTATAAGGCGAAGCTCTGAAATACAAACATCTCCTTTTTTTGCTGAAATGCTTCAGCAAGTATGTCAATCCCAGTGATGCTCCCCCAGAGACCAGATTTCTGTCGGGAGGTGCAATTCTTCATGAAAGCAAGAGGATCACAGAGGAAAGGCAGTTGGCCAGAGAGCTTCCTGGAAAGTCAAATAATGGGGAAGGGGAGGGTTGCAAGTGATGCCCTCGCACATGGTGCACAATTAGTGCACAGTCTCTCTCTGCCTCTCTCTCCTAATCTCTTGCAAGCTGCCTCGCTGCATAAAAATAATCAAATATTTATTGGAGCAGAGAGACAGACACACCAGTGTTCTCTGTGGCGCAGGCACTCCTACGGCTGAGACCAACAGAAGCTCAGATCCCTGTGCCAAGTACATTTTCAGAGCAGTGGATGTGTGGGTACGAGAGCCTGGGATCCAAGTGCACGACTGTGTCAGACAGAGCTAATAAAGCTGAGCCTCCCATGCTCAGATGAAAGACATAAAGGCTGCCTTTCGAGATCCGTGAGGAGGAGTGTTTCCTTGGTTTCTACCCTTAAGTGTTCTCTGCATTGCCTGGCTGTGCTCAGGTACATTAGAGCCTGTTGAGCAGTTCTGCCGAGCCTGGGGAAGCTGTCACCCTGCATTCGCCACGGCCAGCCCTAACAGGAGTTAGTGCTTCTGTAGGGCATTGTTCACCATGGCCAGCCCTAACAGGAGTTAGTGCTTCTGTAGTGCATTTTGATGTTCTGGGTGATAGAGGAATATTAAATAAGATTCTGCTCTCAGCTGAACTGTGTCCCCATTCATTGCTCAGTTTTGCTTGACAGTAAGAACTTGGCACAGGAAATAAAAAGCTTCGTTGGCCCAGTGGAAGCACTAGGAGAGACTGTGAGAGAAGGAGTGTGTTACTGTGCCCATCAAGAGGGTGCACTAGGCATTTCCCTTGTGTTCACCCGGTTTATATTCAAGGAAAATACAGTGAGGTGAAGCATCTCACTTCATCTGAGCTACTGCCTTCCTGCTTTTGGGAAAAGAAACTTCTCACAGAATCACAGAATCATTGGGGATTGGAAGGGAGCTCGAAAGATCATCTAGTCCAATCCCCCACCACAGCAGGATCACCTAGAGCAAGTCACACAGGAACACACATCCAGGCAGGTCTTAAACATCTTCGGTGAAGGAGACTCCACAACCCCCCTGGGCAGCCTGTTCCAGTGCTCCATCACCCTCACTGGGAAGAAGTTCCTTCTCAGGTTGATGTGGAATCTCCCATGTTCCAGCTTACAGCCATTGCCCCTTGTCCTATCACCAGATGCCATTGAGAAGAACCTGGCTCCATCCTCCTGACACCCACCTTTCAAATATTTATAGACATTAATGAGGTCACCCCTCAGTCTCCTCTTCTCCAAGCTAAAGAGACTCAACACCCTCAGCCTCTCAGTTTGTTATCTGTGCTCCAAGAGTTGGCCCCTGGGTTTGGTACATGCAGGGACAGCCTGTGCTCTCTGTGTACTCCACACAGGATCTGCCTGTCCTCCCCTGCCTGGAATCTGGTGCTAGTGAGTGCAGAATTTTCTTATAAACCATGGAATGTGTGCTGGAAGACTTACAAGTGAATGCTCATGTTCAGGGATGACATGGACTGTGTTGCTCACTTTAGCAAGGCTGTCCACTAATATAACCTAGTAGAGCAGCTTTCTCTTTGACTAACACCTTGCAGGGCTGTGGTGGGAGGGTTATTACGAGAGATGGAGTTTGCTGCTGGTGCTCTGAGATTGGAGGAGCATTCTCCAGGGCAATAGTAGATCTGCAAGCAGAATGAAGTGTTTCGTTTTGAAGAGGTAAAGGGTAGTCTTTGCAGCATGCGAAAAGGACCTGGTACTTCACAGTGATGAAGGATGCAAACACACACAGTGCGTTTAGTCAGACTCTGAGATCATCTAGAAGGAGAGGAATCACTAATCAGTAAATGGATAAACTTCCTAAGCCGTTTTACCTTGTATTAGGGTTGGAGCCTGATCAATACCTTACATGTCAACTACAGTTTCAGTTGTTTAGTCCAGCCTCATGAAGCGAAAGTTGGTTTGCATGAGTTGTGGTGTCACCTGTAGTGCACAGCAGTGTTTTTGATATGAAGTAGGTATCAATATCCGTGCTGTGACACCACAAGGATATTCACACTGCAAGGGTTTGAGCTAAGCAGATGTCCCAGGCAGAGCTACTGATTCTTCCTTCACAGCCTCTCTGGGACCAGAGCAGTTGTTCTGCAGCACACCGTGGGTGCTGGCACCTGCTCTGCAGAACTGAGCCAGTGATAGATCCTTCCCCTTCTCTCTTTTTTCCCCCCTGTCTAATCAGTGAGACAGAGCTTCAGAGGTCACTAGGGGCCATTATCTAGCCTGGAAGTGTCACTGTGCCCACCTCATATTCCCTCTGATGTGAGGCGATATTTTCATGCAGATATGGGCTGTCAAGCACTGTTCAGCTGTCTGAGGTTCTATCCATACTCAGCTTTTCCTTTTTCAGTAGGAATCCATTCACTGACATGTTTACTTGTACATGTTTCAGCCAGGTATGGTTTATACAATCGAATACACTATGTTTGGATAGAATTGGGCTGTGTTCCTTTTTCTTCAGTGCAAGGGTGTAAAAAACAACTGGGAGAGCGAGAGCAGGGTCTGAGAGGCCCCATCCTTCCCAATGCATGCAACACATTTTTCTCTCACAATTCCTACTTTGTAAGCACTTGGAATTCCAAAGAATTCAATTTCAGCAGAATGCTCCAACTCAGCTCTAATAATTATTTTTTAAAGGTCATCTTGAAATTGCATAAGCTGAAGCTGCCTGCTGGTTTTCACCCATTCCATCCATTCTCTTTAGGAAAAGATATCTCTAGCAGGTATTATTGCCAGCTCCTTCCTCCACCTCCCTGGTCCAATTGCATCTGCATGTTCCACAGTACAGGCAGGCTGGCTTTTGAAAGAACAGAGCAAGGCTATGAGCAAACCTCTTTGTTCTGTCCTAGTTTCCTTGGTTATTCTGTTACGCAGCAGTGTGAGATGAGTTTGGTGGAGGGCACTTTGTTCTGCAGTTATTGTGTCATCCAGCTTGAATTGTTCTAGTCTCATTCAGGTTGTACACAAAATCTGTATGAGGTTATTTACAGCCTTGTCCAAGAGTCATGCATTCTAAAAGACTGCAAATAAGCATCAAAATTAGAATTTAAACATCAGGATGAGCCTCAGAAGAAGGATTGAATTTCTATTCTGTTCTGGACAATAGGAGTGGTGCCGTTGGTTAAAATACAGTCAGGGTCTCTAACCCATGATATGACCAATTCCAAGGTGGACCCACTACATAATGGTGACCCGAGGCAGGGTGCAGGGGGATCCAGACAAGGACCTGTGACACAGAATCCTTCAAGATGGTAAACATTTAGCCTTGTACCTAAGTGAAGCAAATATCAATGTAAATATTACCCTTTTACAGGGATTTGACCTCTGTAAAGGTTTTTGTGTATGTCTAGATACACGTATGTCTATTCCATATTCTCTTCTGTGCACTACGCGGATGTCGTGCTTGTATATGTATATTCTATATTTAGACACATAAAAATGCTTCCCTGTTGGGCTTTATGCTGAGATACACCCAGGTTTGTGTCTCTTACTCTGTGGCAATGAATAATTAGCTCTATAAAATTTTACACATAAAATATTTGCAGCCTGCTCTTTCCAGTGATAGGGTGGAACAAGAAGTTCCTAGGTTAAATGTGGTGTTGAAAACAATCCCACCAAAGCCGCCCCACCTCGGAGTAGGCCTTTTTATCAGTCCTGAATTTCTCTCTGAACAGTCTAAATTAGATCCCCACTGTAGTTTTGTTGTGAGAGTAAATCACTGCAGACCTACTGAGCTCATTATGGTGGGTCTCTGCCATTTACATCTTGCTCGTCCTTAGGCTACCCGATCTGTTCGGTGTCTCCTCACAGAGCGGTTTTTCCACAGGACTAATCTAGTCACCTGCTCATAAAATCCCAATGATTTTCAAAACATTGTTTGAGACCAAGTTTTTGAAGCAAGAGCTGCGTTCAGCTCTGGGGCCCCTAACAAGGGAGTAACATGGTCCTGTTGGAGTAATACCAGAAGAGGACCATGAGGATGATCAGAGGGCCAGAGCACTAGCCCAGCTAAGACAGGCTGGGAGACCTGGGGATATTCAGCCTTAATGACAGAATTCTCTAGGAAAACCTTATAGTACTTGAAGGGGGCAACAGGAAGGTGAGAAAGGACTCTTTATGAGGGAGTATAGTGATAAGACAAGGAGTAATAGTTTCAGGCTGAAAGAGGGTAGATTTGGATTAGATGTCAGGAAGAAGTTCTTCACTATGAGTATGACGAGATGCTGGAACAGGTTAACGTGAGAAGCTGTGGCTGCTCTGTGTCTGAAAGTGTTCGAGAGACTCTGGATGGGGCTGCGGACAACGTGGCCTGGTGAGAGGTGTCGCTTCCCATGGCAGGGGTGTTGCAATTAAATGGTCTTTAAAGCCCCTTCCAACCCGAATCATTATGTGAAACAAGGCATCAAGAGTGGAACACAGTGTCCCACAAGGTAAGGATTTAACACTCTTTTCCTTTTTACTCTCTGTCCAATCCTGTTTGCTTTCCCTGCTTTCACTGAAGCTATATGTAGAGAAGAGATTTTGACTGAGCTGTTTTCAGACACATAAAGGTCCTTCGTCTGACTCTTTGGACTTAATTTAGATCCCAGCAACCAGTTTGAGGTCCATTGTGATGTGATTTCTATCTGCTGCTGTACTCTATTCTGTTCTGGGGAGATCACATCTGGAGTATTCTGTCCAGCTGTGGGCCCCTCAGTTCAAGAGGGTTGTGGAGCTTCTGGAGGGAGTCCAGTGCAGGGCAACGAAGATGATGAAGGAAGTAGAGCACCTCTCTTACGAGGAGAGGCTGGGGGAGCTGGGTGTCTTTAGCTTGGAGAAGAGGAGACTGAGGGGTGACCTCATTAATGTCTATAAATATTTGAAGGGTAGGTGTCAGGAGGATGGAGCCAGGCTCTTCTCAATGTCATCTAGTGATAGGACAAGGGGCAATGGTTGTAAGCTAGAACATAGGAGGTTCCACATCAATCTGAGAAGGAACTTCTTCCCACTGAGGGTGATGGAGCACTAGAACGGGCTGCCCAGGGACGTTGTGGAGTCTCCTTCACTGGAGATGTTTAAAACCCGCCTGGATGTGTTCCTGTGTGACTTGGTCTAGGTGATCCTGCTGTGGTGGGGGATTGGACTAGATGGTCTTTCAAGGTCCCTTCCAATCTCTAATGATTCTATGATTCTGTGATCCATTCACATAACTCTGCTGGACTATCTTATTTTGAAATGTTTATGCCAACCTGTATTTTACTGGTTCAGTTGTTCGTCCCTTTCTAAACGAAGTAATGTCATTCCTGGAACAGCCTCGTACAGGGTTCCACAGCTGATAAGTTGAAGTGACAAACTTTCTGTTTCTAAAAGTATGAAGTATGGATATACCCTGTCAGAGTTGGACTGTCAGGCCTGTGGTTGCATCTAGAAAGCCAAGGAAAACATAATTGAAATCAATGTAGTTAAACCCATGCTGCTGTAGCTGAAAAAAGACATGGGTCCTAAATGTACCCCTAAATCTTTCCAATGAAGCCATCTGCTCGCAAGTTTGGTCAGAACAGGTTTTAAGGCATCATTCTGGCCATAAGAAGAAAACGAATGATTCTGCGAGTCATACAGTGCTTTGTACATAAAAATGAAGCAACCTTGAAAATCTATTGACTTTCCAGTGGGTTAATATTTTCTAGTAGGGCACGAGAGTCTATAAAAGTCAAGCCTGAAAACAGATGAATGTAGATTCTTCTAAGTTGCTGCAAGTTGCTGAAATTTGCCCGAATATTTACATAATAAAGCCTGCTGTTTGACCTTTGAGGTCTAAGTTTAAAGGAAGTTCATAAAGGTACCAGAGATGCCCTATTGCAAATTCTATAGTGCAGAGGTCCTTATTAATAAGACAGTGAAAACCCTTGGTCAATATTTTTTCTCTGGACTTTCCAAGTATCAAAATGTGTGAAATGCCAACTTCTTCTCCAAATTCTAGAGTTTAACTGCCTACAGGATGCAACCACTGCTACTGGATATCCAAAACCATATTGTGTGCAATTCTTCAGGAAAAATAGACTAGAGGGAAAGTCTGAGGAGGAGAGGCTGAGGGAGCTGGGGGTGTTTAGCCTGGAGGAGATTCATGAGGGACCTTTTCCCTCTCTGCAGTTACCTGAAGGGAGGTTGTACTCACATGGGGGTCAGGCTCTTCTCCCTAGTCACTAGTGACAGAACAAGAAGAAAGAGCATCAAGTTGCACCAGGGGATCAAGAGGTTGCACATTAGTAAACAATTCTTCACTGAAATTGTGGTCAGGCCTTGGAACAGGCTGCCCAGGGCATTGGTGGAGTGCCCACCCCTGGAGGTGAAGGACTGCTGGCTGTAACCCTTAGTGCCCTGGTGCAGCCGATGTGGTGGTGTTATGTCCTGGGCTGGGCTGGATAAACTCAGAGGACTTTTCCAGCCTCAATTGTTCTGCGATGCTGTGGTTCTTGGACTCATTTTGAGCTGCATGAGTAGGCACTCGCTGCCTTTGCAGTGCTGGCCCTGCTCTGTCAGGCTTTGTTTCTGGCTTTATTTTTGTGGACATTCCACGCTGTCAAAGGGTTACCTTCTGGACGGACGCTTCTAATTGCTGTATTGGAGCTGCATTAGGCAGGAGTCTGGCCCTGGATTCCTGGGCGAACAAAGACTAATTGCTTCTCTTGGACAAGTCGGGGTTTCTGAGAAGCTCGAAGGCTTGTTGTCTTCTGGTTGTAAGCACTGCAAGTTTCAGCTAAGGTATGATGATTTTTATATCTTATAATTATTCCTACAAAAGCAGCTTTACTGGTCTAGAACAAAAATAGCTCCTAACGATTGTGAATAATTTGGAGTCAGTTTTCAGAATGATAAGCAAAGGCTTGCTGCAGTGAGCTCTCACACTGTCTCACTTAGAAGGGACATTTCTTCTATAGGAAGAGGTGCTGGGAACTTTGGTTCGTGAGCACCTTGTGCCACTTGATCTCAGAAGATGAATTCTTTTTTAATTTGGAATGAGCATCTTGATAAATCTTCTAGCCCGTATAATAGATGTGCTCCTGTTTGCTATTCTCTCCGTTTAGGTTTCAATTATTAATTACAGATCTTGATATGAAACTAATCATGCATGCAGCCATACAGAGCTGGCGTGCTGACAGCATAAAATCATTAAACAGTCATTACTGTGCGCTGACGCTGGCCTGTAATTTTTGCAGTTAACAGGGGAGTTGATGCTTGGTGAACAATCCAATTAAAACTGGCAACAAAAGACTTAAAATGTCAGCCAAATTGCTTTTTAATAGTCAACGCAGCCGTCACTAAACATAAACATTAAGGTCCCCATAGCAGCATAAAGATTCGTGGTGAAACAATTCTAGAAAATGAATAATAATTACAGTATCCTGAGAATTCTCTTAATAGATGTGCACTCATTAAAATACTTTGTTGGGTAGATTCCTATGAAAAAGTATGTTTCCCCTGATACTTGTTTATGCATTTGTTTTGAAGGTTTTATTCAATATTTTATAGCTGTAATTTCTAGTAATATTCAAAATTGTGTGTCTTATTTACAAGGAGTTTAAATAACTGGATGTGGATAAGCCCTGAGTGAAATGCACCTCAGGAATGCATGGGGAGGTGAGCTGAGGATACAGTCAAATAACTCTCATAACCCATCAGTTCTGCAAAATGATGTCACCTCTGGTAATTTTGATTTCCACTGGGTATGTTTTCAGATGAGCAAGAATAGAAGGTGAAGCTCGTCAATCCTTGCTGCCCAAAGCTAACTCTCTTGATCAGTTGCAATGACCCTGTTATCACTGGGTAGAAGCTCTGCTAAGATGTTTGAGGGTCCTCTTAATACTGCAATGAGATTGGAGTTAAAAGTCCTAAACAGTTCTGAACAACAGGGCAAACCCGGCAGTTTAGTGGAGGGTTGTGTCAAAAAATGTCTGGACTTGCAGGAGTTTTCATTTCCTTTTAAAAACAGTCAATTTTGCGCCAGTTACACAAGTACCAGTGTCTGTCCTCCCAGCAGGCTCAGACCTGTACAAGTGTGAGCATTCCCAAACACCAAGTTAGCAGCCATCAATGGATTAAGATTATTTTGTAGCAGTGTGTATTTCACCTGTGGATTGAGTGGAGAGGGGCAGGAACTTGTTTCCTACCTCTAGGGAGAAAAGGCAGTGTAAATTCTACACTGAGGTATATCCTCTAACTGGGACTGTTGGGATGAGTAAAGGAAAAACGATAATAGTTTCATATGCTGCTAAGGCTCTTGTACAGACCCTACCCAAGGGCCAAGAAAATCGGCCACAATCACGTAGAGGTTGTGAAGTAGAATGTATTGTAACAAGACAGATTTATGTTGGTTAAAAAGTACCTGTAACAATAGGAGTGTTTTAACTAAGGACAGGGGAAAGAAGAACATAGCATTCTTGCAGAGTCAAGCGGAACGATTACGAGAACTTGTGGGCCACAGTGACATTCAGGTGGATGAACAGTTGCCAGAAGGAAAGAGGTGAAAAGGACACAGTGAGGAGAGGTTGAGGGAGCTGGGTCTCTTTAGCTTGGAGAAGAGGAGACTGAGGGGTGACCTCATTAATGTCTACAAATATTTGAGGGGTGGGTGTCAGGAGGATGGCACTGGGCTGTTCTCGGTGTCATGTAGTGATAGGACAAGGGGCAATGGTTGTAAGCTGGAACATAGGAGGTTCCACATCAACCTGAGAAGGAACTTCCTCACAGTGAGGGTGACGGAGCACTGGAACAGGCTGCCCAGGGGGGTTGTGGAGTCTCCTTCACTGGAGATGTTCAAGACCCAACTGGACAGGTTCCTGTGTGACTTGGTTTAGGTGATCCTGCTGTTGCAGGCGGATTGGACTAGATGATCTTTCGAGGTCTCTTCCAATCCGTAATGATTCTATGATAATTTAGTGTCATTCAGAATTCATGGATATTGATGTGGCGAGTGACAAATTGCTTTCTCTTCTGCTTTCTGGCAACTATATACAACCTCCTCGTTAACAAATACTGTTTGCTCCTTAGGATCACCAAGAATAAATTGAAGCTAACTATCTTACAGCTAAGGTTACCATTGTTCTCCTTTTCAAACAACTTCTTTTCCTGATTTGAAGGCACAACTCCTGCTTTAAATAGAGAATGAAAATACAATTTGAAGCCCTCTCTGATGATAAAAATGTTGCTATTCCAAATAACGCTTTCAAAGGGACAATATATATTTTGATAGCATAACCTCTTTTTAAGATCTGTTCTTTAAGAACTCTGTCAACTAAAGGGAGCACTGGAAAGCACTTCCAAGGATAGGGACCTTGGAGTTCTTGTAGACAACAAGTTCTCCATGGAACAGCAGTGTGCTGTTGTGGCCAAGAAGGCCAGTGGAATCCTGGGATGGATCAAGAACAGTGTCTCCAGCAGATCAAGGGAGGTTCTCCTCCCTCTTTGCTCTGCCCTAGTGAGGCCACGTCTGGAATATTGTGTCCAGTTCTGGGCTGCTCAGTTCAAGGGGGACAGAGATCCAACAGAGGGCCATTAGGATGACTGGAGGACTGGAGCATCTACCTTATGAGGAGAGATTAAGAGAACTGGGAATTTTTGGCTTGGAGAGAAGGTTACAAGGGGACTTAATCACTGTCTGTAAATCCATGAGCGCTGGGTGTCAAAAAGAAAGAGACAGTCTCTTTTCACTCACGCCCTGTGATATAACAAGAGCCATTGGCTGTCATTTGGAGCACAGGAAGTTCCACCTCAATATGAGAAAAAGTGTCTTCACTGAAAGGGTCATAGAGCACTGGAATGGGCTGCCTAGGGAGGTTGTGGAGTCTCCTTCTCTGGTGACTTTCAAGACCCAGTCTGGATGCTTTTCTGTGTAACCTGTCTCAGGTTCTATGATCCTGCTCGAGCAAGGGGGTTGGACTTGATGACTTCTGGAGGTCCATTCCAACCTGTGTTGTCTCTGTGTAAAGTGTGTGAGACAGAACATATGTGAAGCTGAAAGATGCAGCCTGGTTTCCCTGAAGCTTTACCCTGGCCTGCAGGATGTGAATCAACCAACTGATACCTCTTGTGGCTGATACATTGAACAGGATTTTGTACTTTAGTCAGCTGGTAGGACCCGTGTCCCTGTCTCCAGCCTTTAGAAGACAAATACAAAAAGGGAGGAGTCTTCATTTCAGCCATCACAATGCAGTGAACCCCAGTGGTGCAAGAGATAAATGATTTAGGGTTGTACCAGGGCATGGCCTCAGGCAGCCTTTTTTCCTCAGAGAGTGGCAAAGTGGAGTGGAGCACAGATGAGGCAGATAGGGAAGGTTATCATCTGCTGCACTGATGTTGGTGACAAAATTATTTGATATGTCTATATTCCACCAAGCTACTGGGCTAAACACACTGTGTATTTCAGAATGATTGGTAGTTGCTAATTCCATTACCCATAGATCCCCTTTAGAAAGCCCTCACAACTAATGAATGTAATGACACTAAGGCCATATTTAATATGTGTCACTCTGCTCGAAACCATCAATAACTACGGAAGCATTAATTTTTACAGCTGTGCCTGCTTGCAACCTATTTGACCAATCATAAACTGCCCTTTGATCAAAATCTGTTCACCTCTCAGGTCATCAAAATTTGCTGCCAGGCTGCTTGTAAGCATCTGACTTTTGCTAACCAGGGCAACAGGCTTACACTGACACTCTAATCTCTCCTGCTTTGTTCAGAGGTTTAGAATAATGATCCTGCTGGCCTCTGTGAGTTGCCACTGATAGAAGTTACAACTCAGGATATTGACTGAACCCACCACTTTAAAGCAGTGGCAGGAATTCCAAATCCTCCTGAAAAAAGTCGCTGTTAGGCTGTCCAGGGGCTGTTGGTTTCCACTTGTGTCCTTTGATTGCTGTGTGTTGTTAATTGTACCAGCAGTTACCTGATCTGCTCAGCAAACCACCGGAAGCCCAAGCTGGTTGTTGAGATCTTTCCCTCAGCCTCCACTCCTGGAAGACTGCTTTTCATCTTCCTTTCCATTGGTCCTTGACTTCTGTGATGCAGCCACTAACAAATCTGTCTTGTGCTGGAAGAACCATGCTGATTAAACAGGACGGGGCACCTGGCTGGCTCAGTTGGTAGAGCATGGGACTCTGAATTCCTGGGGTCATGGGTTTGAGCCCCAGGTAGGACATCTTGAGACAGTACTGTAGGCTGACCCTGCTCCAGCAGCAGTTGGACTTAGATGATCTTTTGAGGTCCCTTGCAACCTCTAACATTCTGTGATTCTGTGACCCCTGCCTCGGCTGGGCGGATATTTAAGAGCTACTGATGGATGTGTGTCCTGTAACACACGTGGTAGAAGAGAGACAGTGGGATATTTTCAATTCGTATTTGTGACATAAATGTGAGCATTTCACGTCAGTGGAGGGATATACAGAGGGCACTAGTATTTAACAGCTGTATGAAGGACATAGAGCAAAGCCATGATTCAGAGTTCAGTAAGAAAAAAGCACCTTGGGAGCTCCAGCTCGTCACTTCCCTCTGGCAATGTGTATAGTATGTATATTCATAGAAACATTTTATATTTATAGTTTATAAGCACTTACAGCTGTGTTCGTATTGTCAGGAGCTTCTGCGTGATAACATGTAAAGCCAGCCTCTCACCTGCAGTACATGGCATTAGAATCCAAAACTCACCTCTGGTTCCAAACTGCAGCCCAGAGAGAGGCACCTTACAGAGCACTGCCTATATCCCATATTGTTCTCCTTCAGCACTCAGGCTCCCAAGTTAAAACACTGAGCAGCGCACTTCATTAAGGAGGAACAGCTCTGATGTTCTACATGCCTCTAAGTTTGCCAGGAAGGGTAATGTCTTTCATTCAGCCAATACAGCTGGAGGGGAAAAAGTAGATAACTTAGGGCCCAGAAGTCCTTCTTCTGGTTTGAGTTTGTTAACACTTCTATCATCAGAGAAAGCGACACCGCTGGAACATCAGAGGTTCCACATAAATATCAGAAGGAACCTCTTCCCAGTGAGGGTGACTGGAGCAGGCTGCTCAGGGTGGTTGTGGAGTCTCCATCACTGGAGATGTTTAAGACCCGCCTGGATGTGTTCCTGTGCGGCTTGGTCTGGGTGATCCTGCTGTGTCAGGGGGATTGGACTGGATGATCTTTTGAGGTCCCTTCCAATCCATAATGATTCTATGATTTTTTGAGTCTTGAAAGTCTGGATATTGTTAAATGCATCCTACGAGCAGATCCTTGCTGCACAGGAAACTTGGAGTTGTTTCCAAAGGAAAGGAACAGTAGGATGAGGGGCTATGGTTTGAAGATGGAAAAAAGCAGATTTAGGCTGAACGTGAAAATGTTCTTGAATCTGAGGGTGGGGGATCCCTGGAACAGGCTGCCTAGAGAGGTGGTGGAGGCCTCACCCCTGAAGCCATTCAAGGTCAGGCTGGCTGGGTCTCTGGGCAGTCTAGTCTGGTGAGTAATGGCCCTGCTTGTTGTAGGAGATCCCTTCCAGACCAGTAGAGTCAATGAGTCTATTGACAAAGTTGGAGAGGGTGGCTTTGAGGGAGTTCCCAAGGGATAGATCACTGACTTTTCTTCCCTACTGAATTCAAACCTCCATTCTTTTGCTTGAAGAATTCTCCCACATCTTCCTGCAGCTGAGTCAAAGACTTCTGATTTATTTTCCAAATCTCCGAGATCTTCAGCATTTTTTTCTAACTTGCTCATGCCAGCAGTGGATGTTTCTCCAGCAGTGGAGCCCAGCGCTGTTGCCGTCCCAAAGTGCAACGAGAATGGCAAAGTACTGACAAAGAGAAAAGCCCTGCTGATGGCAATTCCTGATGCTCGCTGTTACTGGAGGTTTTATGGTGTTGGCAGCTAACCACCCATGCAGGTAGTAAAGTCCAGTTATAGGATGTGGTTTGTGAAGATTTGCTACTAGACTCTTAAGTCATCCATAGAATCATAGAATCATTAGGGATTGGAAGGGACCTCAAAAGGTCATCTAGTCCAATCCCCCTGACACAGCAGGATCCCCTAGACCAAGTCACACAGGAACACATCCAGGCGGGTCTTAAACATCTCCAGCAGCTGTTTATTGGAAAAAGACCAAACATGTAAATTAAAATACTAGGAAAATCCCAGGCTCGTATTACTCTACCTAAATAAATGTGGACTCCGGAAGGAATTTTAACTGAGTTTAGAAGTACTTCACAAGAGCTGGTATTAAAAGGAATTAAAGACACATAAATCATTCACTTCTATAAAAGCAACAGCTTTTTAAAGACAGACCTGCTGGTAATTGTCCCATCATGATGGTCCCATCATTCCTTGTAACTCTGGTGTTCCAGACCAAACAGTTGTCTTTTTTCACGTTTCCTACATGGAGATCTACTCTGAGTGTTCACAAAACACAGTCACTTGTGTCTTGAAGCTCAAAATTTTACTTTTAATATAAAACTAGAAGAAGAAGTGCTGCCCAGCCATGAGAAGTCTCTACTGTCCTTGTAGCTTATAGGCAGAATAGCTTTTTGCCTGCTTAGTTGGACCATGCAACGTTCAGTGCCAGCGTTACAGGTGTTTGAAAAAGAATCGAGCACTGGTGAGGCATCACTTCAAATACTGGGACCCCTCACTTCAAGAAAGAGATTGAGGAGCTGGAGCGGGTCAGAGGAGCAATGAGGCTGAGGAAGCAACTAGAGTGGGAAGTCTGATGAGGAGAGGATGCAGGAGCTGGGGGTGTATAGCCTAGAGAAGAGGAGACTCACAGGGGACCTTCTCCCTCTCTATAGCTCCCTGAAGGAGGTTGTAGTGAGGTGGGGGTTGGGCTCTCCTCCCAGGCAACTAGCACCAGGACAAGAGGGCATGATCTGAAGCTGCACCAGGCGAGGGTTATGTTAGGAAGCCTTTCCTCATGGAAAGGGTGATCAGAACCTAGAACAGACTGCCCAGGGCAGTGGTGGAGTGCCCATCGCTGGAGGTGTTGAAAGACAGACTGGCTGTGGCCCTTAGTGCTCTGGTGTGGCTGCTGTGTCAGTGTTAGGTCCTGGACTGGGCTGGATGAGCTCAGAGAGCTTTTCCAGCCTCAATAATTCAATGATTCTGAGTTGCCATCACATTTGACTGTTAAATATGACTAAACCTGGAAATACTGACGTACAAATAATTTGCTGTTAGCATCAGAAAGTTACTGGAATTCTTATTCTGCCAAGTCTCTTTGTCGAAATGACTCACAAATTACAAGCCAGAAGCTACTCTCGTGTGTGTGATTGTAAGGCACTAAGGCAATTGAACATACGTGGTAATGAGGATGTAAAGGAAGTGTTTAATGGGATCCATATGAACACATTGAACAAAGTGTTTACATATGAAATCTCACCTCTTCAGCATCATTGTGTCACTATAATGTACATCTAGCTGTATTTTGTGTTCATTGACACCATTCAAAGCACATGCATGGATCTCTTTTGATTTCATTTTGGATGTGGAATGTGTTTTCAGCACAACCTGAGTAATGACACACAGGATTCTACTCAGACCGCATGGCAGGATGTTCTTGGCTATCCGAGGACTCACCTGAGCTGATAAGTAGAAGGTCTTATGATGCTTCCCAATACTCAACAGGTTCCTTCCTCACTCTGCTCTGGGCCATAGAGAGGCTGATGCTGGTAATTAGTGATAGAACAAGAGGGAAGGGCCTCAAGCAACACCAGGGTAGGGTTAGACTGGACATTAGAAGAAATCTTTTCACAGAAAAGGTGGTCAGACACTGGAACAGGCTGCCCAAAGAGGGGACTGAGGTGTTTAAAGACCATTTAGATGTGGTGTAGGGTGATCTGGTTTAGGGGTGAACTTAGTAGAGTAGGGTTGGTGGTTGGACTCAATGATTCCAAGAGTCTTTTCCAACCTGAATGGTTCTATGATTCTAGCCTGCTCAGCAAGGAAAACCTTCTCAAGGAGATGCTGGATGTGTTCCTGTGTGAGTTGGTCTAGGTGATCCTGCTGTGTCAGGGGGATTGGACTAGATGATCTTTTAGGTTTCCTTCCAATCCCTAATGATTCTATGATCAAGGCAGCGTGGGCATGAATGGGTAGGCAGCAGTGGGAAGTTGTATTGGACTCTGGAGGTCTCTAAAGCTCTTACTTTGCATGTAAACTTTGAGTCTGTGTGACCTTTACTTTACCAGCTTTCATTCCACTATAAACTTTATTTTGCATTAAAGCATATGGTTTGTCGAATCCTTCAGAGATGTGGGGTATTTTATATTCTGGAAGAGGTACTGTGTAGTAAGGCTGAGAAAGAGAGTTATGTACAGCAAAGCAATATTGCAAAGGGAAATTGGTACTAAAGGCACTGGCTAGGTCCTCTTGTATCCTAGTGGTCAGACAAAGGATTTTGCAAGTAGGGGAAGACAGTGAGATGTGGAGCGATGTCAGTAGGAACAAGTGCAGAACACATGATTGAGTCACAACGTAAGTGTGTGCAGCAACAGAGTCGTTTTGAACACATTTACTTCTCACATGCATCTTTTCTCAATGGGACAGCAACAATACAGGAAATTCAGGGATAGCAACTGGTTAGTAACCTGTGGTTTACAGCGGAAGCAAAGGGCGTGAAGTCTTACACAGCATCGATGGGTATCTTAACTCATAGCAGAACCTCCGCTTTGCAATGGTGTCACCTACATCTAATTTTTAGTTTGCTTTCTTAGACCCAGAGCATAAATCACAGAATCACAGAACTGTTGAAGCTGGAAAGCCCTCTGAGCTCATCCAGCCCAGCCCAGGACCTAACATCACCACATTGGCCAGACCAGGGTGCTAAGTGACACAGCCAGTGTGTCCTTAAACAGTTCCAGAGATGGGGACTCCACCACTGCCCTGGGCAGTCCATTCCAATGTCTGATCAGCCTTTTCTGGGAAGAAGTGCTTCCCAATATCCAACCTAACCGTCTCCTAAATCTCATCGCATGATGAGCAAATTTAACTGTGTGTGCTTTCGCTCCAGTTCAGCATTCAGATTCTACGACTTCCCTGCCTTCAGTCTCGCCCGGTTCTTAAGTGCCCGTTAGGCTCCTTCATCTCTGCGTGAGAGAAAATGCACAGTAGCATACTCACTGAACTTTGAAATGAGAGAAACTCTCCAAACATATGTTGCTATTTCATTCAGTAAATAATGGATTGCAAGCTAATTCCTGCTCAGCTGAGACAGATCTAGTTTAAAAAAACAAAAAGCCAGCAAATTGCCAAACATACTGATAAATAATGAATTTAGGAAGTGAAAAGAATGAAAATCTCTCAAAAGCACTCCAGATTAGATTCAGACCTCTTACGCTTCATTATTTTTTAATATATTCTGTCTGATGTACCTCGTGCCGTAAGTGATACAGGCTCTCGTAGCCTTGTCAATAAATGCTACATCAGTTCTATTAGCCATTCTCTCTATGCGGATCCTAAAAGTGTAGGAGAACATACTTCAAAACTGATAGGAAAGTACTTCAGCAAGGCCTGGCTTATTTTCAGGACTAATTTTTAATCAGATGCTAACTGGTTGATAAAGCTGCTTATTTAATTTTTGTCAGCCTACAAAGCAATTTGGCTGCACATTGGTGATTACAAGGGCATTGTAGCCTGAGTCTGAAGGAAAATGAGTTTATGTTAATGCTGCTCTTGCCTGTTGGTCTGTGCTGCCAATAACTTTTTCTTGCTTAGAGCTGGCATCAAGGCAGCAGTTCTTCTGTTGGAGCAAATGCGTGGAGTTTGGGAAGTGCTTCAGAGAAGAACAACTAAACAAACTCCAGCACCAAAGAAACTGAGGGATTCAAAGGTGATCCTGTTCGTGCAGGGGGATTGGACTAGATGATCTCTTGAGGTGCCTTCCAATCCCTAATGATTCTATGATTCTGGGTAATTAGCATCCTAAGAATGTATGAGAGAAAAAAACATAATAAAAAATGAGGGAGGAGAGAAGTTTAAGTGGAGTTTGTGGAGTGGATGAAGCGTGTGCAAGTTAGAGTAAACCAGATGCAATATATGCTGAGGAAGCGGAGTTCTGTGTAGATGTTCTCAGGAAGCGCTACAGTTCTAGATGTGCTCTGCTGGGATGAGGGAACCACTTAAAACTTCTGAATTGCCAGGGGAAAGAATGTGGACTTTTCTAAACTGCCTGTTCCTTCTTTAAAGAGATCAGCTAAAAGCAAGTGCAGATGAGGAGGTCACTACTGAACATCTCTTCTGCCTTGAACATTCCTCAGATGAAAATCTGCTTTGAAGCAAGTTCTCCTAAATGTGAAGTTTGTGCTGAATCCTGGTCTGGTGGTTAATTTTTAGATTAATGACATCTTCTGCCTCGACAGTGAACACTCTGAAAACAAGTAGCACTGTCTTTGCATATCATGCATAGGCTTTCTTATGTAAAAGAGATTCAAAGTCTGACCCCTGACTCCCCTCCAAACTGGGGGTTGTGATGGATTGCGTTATGCTGAGCAATAGCAACAGGATGCAAATTTATAGCTGAGCTAACGTCTATATCCCTCCTGTACCTTTTGGAAACTTGTTGAATACCACTCTGCAGGCATTTAAATGCATTAAGTTATTCTTCTGTTTATTCAGAATCCTGAATAATCATAACAATTCAGATCTAGCGTGGCTTTAGATCTCAAGCAACACCTTTTATTGAGATATAAAAATAACGAGATGTAGGATTAGCTTCAAGCAAAATCAAAATAGCATTGCCAAATTAGAAAGTCTCTAAAAACGAATTGAAAGCTCAGTCTGATTGTCAGCATGATGGATTTGCACTGCTCCAGTGCAAAATAAGACTTGTCTTTAAAACCTCCAGATACTTGAGAATCTGATGTGAAGTTTCCTGTGATTCCAGTCACTGGATGAAGGGGTGGCAAGGGTGATAAGTAAAAAGGAATCTCCCAGGAAATCTCAGGGGTTAATGTATTGTGAAAAATTGTGCTGGGAGAGACAAGGTTGCCAACCACCCAGAAACACACACAGAATCACGGAATCATTAGGGATTGGAAGGGACCTCAAAAGATCATCCAGTCCAATACCCCTGCCACAGCAGGATCCCCTAGACCAAGTCATACAGTCAGGGTTAGAAGGGACCACAGGATCATCCAGTTCCAACTCCCCTGCCATGGGCAGGGACACCCCACCCTAGATCAGGCTGGCCAGAGCCTCATCCAGCCCGGCCTTAAACGCCTCCAGGGATGGGGCCCCAACCACCTCCCTGGGCAACCTATTCCAGGCTCATTCGGAGCAGAACCGGGCTATTGCATGGAGCAAACTAAACTCTTAGTCAGGCAATTATGTGCTGTCAACAGGATAGATGGAAGGAGAAGGTGGGAACTCAAAGATATGTTACCATATAGGTTATGGTACTGCTTTTCCCTGTTTGCCTACAAGAGCAGTCACCTTGGCTCCTCAGCATTCACCACTCAACTCTTGGTGTACCTTGGAGAGTCTTACTGCACATCCTGGCGAAGGGCAGCGATGTTGGAACAGGACAGTGGCACAATCATTGAAATGGCCTCTCGTGCAAATTGCAGGATGTATAATGATCCTGTGAATTCTCTGTCAAGTGGATTTCAGATGTATACTACTAAGTAAGGGAATTCACTGATTAGATACTTGAGGATGGTGGACATCACATTCTTTTTGTCCAAATTTTGGGTTGCTTTCACTTCTGAAATATCAGGACTTTTGTTTCCAAAATGCCAGCATAGAGAATTTACCCAGATTGTTATGTGAAAGTGCCTTAGCAGATTGTTTTGGAGCTCTGGATTGTTGACTCCAGTGATTTAATGTACTGAGGTCTCCAAGTTTTCTAATATGCTTAGAAATGCTTTTCTGCTATATGCAAACTAGGGCTGCAGCATAAACTCCGTGCAACTCTAAGAATGCTGCCTTGATAAAAGATCAATGAAATTAAAAGGATTAAGCCTGGGCCAAATCCCTGACAGCTCTTCTTGCCACAAAGTTTATGTGGAGCACTAAACAATCTTGTTTCTCCCTTTGGGGTAAATGGTGTCTGTCACAGGGGAACACAGGCTTTTTTTTCCATCAGCAGCTCCAAGAAGGGTGGGGGCTCACTTTCATCTTTCACCTTGAAGCCATATCATCTCATAATTGAAAGATAAGCACGCGCTGGGCAACCGCAGTTCCTGGCAGGGGATTTTTGCTTGTTCATTAGAGCTCTGCTCCAGCTGGTTTTGTGTAAATTCAACTGGACGTCTGCAAAGATTAAAGGGAGAATAGGGTAAGTGTAGAAATGGGACAAAGCCATGATAGATGCTAAGGTAAATAGGCTGGACTTGGTGATTGTAGGCTGGACTTAATGGTCTTGGTGGTCTTCTCGAGAATTCTGTGATTCTGTGAAATTAGCTGGAAGGGTCTCAGGTTAATTCCTTCACAGTTTGCTTAAGCTGGCAGCAATTTTTACCAGCGTGTTTTTTGCAAAGTATTTGTTACTGTTCCTTTAAAAAGAATTGATTCTGTTTCACAGTTTATCTCGAGAGCTATCATGGAGGAATTAAAGTCAACCAGGCCCAGTCAGCATGGGTTCATAGAATCATAAGGGATCGGAAGGGACCTTGAAAGATTGTTTAGTCCAATCCCCCCACCCCAGCAGGACCACATAGACCAAGTCACACAGGAACACATCCAGGTGGGTTTTAAATGTCTCCAGTGAAGGAGACTCCACAACTCCCCTGGGCAGCCTGTTCCAGTGCTCTGCCACACTCACTGGGAAGAAGTTCCTTCTCATATTGATGTGGAACCTCCTATGTTCCAGCTTACAACCATTGCCCCTTGTCCTATCACCAGATGACACTGAGAAGAGCCTGGCTCCATCCTCCTGACACCCATCCTTCACATATTTATAGACATTAATGAGGTCATCCCTCAGTCTCCTCTTCTCCAAGCTAAAGGGACCCAGCCTCTCCTCATAAGGGAGTTGTTCCACTTCATCATCCTCATTGCCCTGCACAAGACTCCCTCCAGCAGCTCCACATCCCTCTTGAACTGAGGGGCCCACAACTGGACACAATACTCCAGATTGTGGTCTCACCATGGCAGAGTGGAGGGGGAGAAGAACCTCTCTCGATCTGCTAACCACTCCCGTTCTGATCCACCCCAGGATGCTGTTGGCCCTCTTGGCCACAAGAGCACATTGCTGGCTCATGGTCATCCTGCTGTCCACCAGGACCCCCCGGTCAGTGCTGGGGCCACTCCTGTTCAACATCTCTATCAAAGATCTTGATGAGGGGATTGAGTGCACCCTCAGTAAGTTTGCAGATGACACCAAGTTGGGAGGGCATGTTGATCTGCTGGAGGGCAGGAAGGCTATTCAGAGGGAGCCTGACAGACTGTATTGATGGGCTGAGGATGATTGCCTGGGTTTCCATAGTGCCAAATGTCGGGTTCTGCATTTTGGTCACAACAATCCCATGCAACGCTACAGGTCTGGGGAAGTGTGGCTGGAGAGCAGTCTGGCAGAAAAGATTGACAGGTGGCTGAATATGAGCCAGCAGTTTGCCCAGGTGGCCAAGAAGGCAAATGGCTTCCTGGCCTGTATCAGAAACTGTGTGTCTATCAGGAGTAGGGAGGCGATTGTCCCCCAGTACTCAGCACTGGTGAGGTTGCACCTTGAGTACTGTGTCCAGTTTTGGGCACCCCAGTACAAGGGAGACATTGAGGTGCTGGAGCAAGTGCAGAGGAGGGCAACAAGAAGGACCTGGAGAATAAATCTTCTGAGGGGAGACTGAGAGAGTTGGAGCTGTTTAGTTTGAGAAATAGATGGCTTAATGGAGACTTGCTCTCTAAAATTATCTAAAAGGACATTATAAAGGTGTTGGTGCTGGTTTCTTCTCACAGATAATTAGTGACAGAACAAGAGGTAATTGGCTTCAAGATTCAACAGAGTAGGTTTATATTGGACATCAGGAAGAAATTCTTCACTGAAAGAGTGGTCAGGCACTGGAATAGACTGCCCAGGGTGGTGTTTGAGTCGCCATCCTTGGACGAGTTTAGAAGTCATGTAGATGTGGTGTTGGGGGACGTGGTTTAGGGCTGAACTTGCAGAGTAGGGTTGATGGTTGGACTCAATGATCCTAAGAGTCTTTTCCAACCTGAATGATTCTATGGTTCTCTGTAGCTGCTTTTCTTGCTGTACCAAGAGGCTTTGGAATCCCTTGTAGAAAGTAGAGAAAACTTAGATAAGTTTTGTCCTGCTCTAGCAGGGGGGTTGGACTCGATGATCTCTTGGGTCCCTTCCAACCCCTAACATCCTATGATCCTATGATCCTATGATTGTCCCTTCAAAGCACTCTTACAGGGTATTTGTATTTTTGTAGTCTTTTGCTGGGGGACCACATCCTGTAACCTGCAGTTACAGGATCCCTCTTGGGTGTCCAGGATAGGGCAGAGGATCCCACAGCTGGCTACCCATCACACAGGCCTTTCACTCCAGCTCCTTCACAGCTTAGTCTAGTGGCCTTGAGTTCCCTGCTAATTCTGCCTATAGCTGCCATAAAGCCTTTTCCCTGACTATCTGCATCATTAGGGCCTGGAAAATCAATCTTATGAGGAGCAACTGAAGGCTGCTTAGCTTGGAGAAGATGAAGGGAGACCTCATCACTCTCTACAACTACCTGAAGGCACACTGACTGTAGAGAGGTGGTTGCTGGTCTCTTCTCAGAGGTCATTAGTGACAGAACAAGAGGACCAGCCCCCAAACTGCATCAGGTGAGGGTTAGACTGGACGTTAGGAAAAATTTTGTCCCAGAAAGAGTGGTCCGGTGCTGGAACAGGGTGCTCAGGGAGTGGGGTAAAGTTACCATAAAGTGACCATGGAGGTCATTTAGAGGTCATTTAGATGTGCTGTTGGGGGATCTGGTTTAGGAGTGAACTTGGTAGAGTAGGGTTGATGGTTGGACTTGATGATCCTAAGGGTCTTTTCCAACCTGAATGATTTTATGATTCAGGTAGTCTTGAAGAGGGGTTTTTCCCAGGTCTCATTTAGCAAACACAGTAAGAGACTCACAGTAACGCGTTACTCTGCCTTATGAAAGATGCTTGCTAGGTGGTGAGGTTTATTCAGTTATTTTCTATCTTGGTTCAAAATAAAAGACTAATTTTTGCAGTCTATCTCACAGATGTTCTGAAATGAGAATGATACCTCATGAAATCAGTAGCTATCGGTGCTGTAATTCAGTGTCAACTTGATTTATTTGTTCTTTATCCTTCTCCCCAAAAAGCTCCGATGACAAATTAAGTCAATGTCATCCTTTCTTCTGTTTTATTCCTTTTCCTTTTAAGTTCTTCTGTTGAACTACAGAGCTACAGTGCTGGAGGGTGTGTCTGTACCAGGTAGTCTCCATTCCGGTAGAGTACTACAAGCTATTTCACATGCTGCAACAACTTTTTACAGGCAACCGCATTACCAGCGTGATAAACCACAGCTCCTGAACCCTGGCAACTACTGCATTGGGCTCATGCTCTCTTGGTCTTTTAAAAACAATAACCCTCTCTCGATTTCTTTGTCGTTTCAGATATGCCAGGTAGCCCACATAACCAGTTCACCTTCCGACCCCTCCCACCGCCACCTCCACCGCCACATGCGTGTACCTGTGCCAGAAAACCCCCTCCATCAGCTGATTCTCTCCAGAGAAGATCGATGACTACCCGCAGCCAGCCCAGTCCTGCCGCCCCGACTCCCCCCACCAGTACGCAAGACTCGGTGCATCTCCATAACAGCTGGGTCTTGAACAGCAACATTCCGCTGGAAACCAGGTACAGACCAACCTGCTGGGCACAGCTGACATGAGAGGGTGATGAGGAATGAAAAGGTGGTTGTTCAGAATGTACCAGTGCACTATGATTCAAGGCCATCATGTGAGGCCTTATTTACCTGCTCCATCTAGGTCCTTCATGCTCCAAGTGCTCTTGTGTTTAGCACTGATTTCCTTGAGGTGTGCAGATCACATAGATGTTCTAAAGCTGCATGCAGTAAGGATTTGCACTTGTCTAGTTGTCTCACTTTCCCTCATGCTTTCAGGGCTGTTTGTAACCAGCAGATGCGAAGTTTTGTTTAAACAGAGTACTCTGGCATTTCTGGAGCAAATCAGTGCTCAGGCTGTGGATTTCCTGCAGCTAAGATCATAGGATCATAGGAAACAGGGGTTGGAAGGGACCCAAAGAGATCATCGAGTCCAACCCCCTGCCAGAGCAGGACAAACCTATCTAACACAGATAGTGAATAATCACCTTTTCCTCAATCCATATTTAACTGCTTTATTGCATGTAGAGACAAAGGACATTGTTTGATAATAATGGAGAGATGATACTGACCCAGGATGGGTACTGAGTATGGAGAGTCTCACCTCTGGGAGATAGGGAAGGGAGAGGTCAGCCTCAGGATCATTCACAATTTGCACAGATAATATGCTCTGAAAAATAATTGAAGGGAAGGCAAATACATTCTGTATTCAGCAAACTTGTGTTTCAGTACCAACTCTTCCACCACAGAGGTAAGCTTTTTGATTGTGATGACCTTTTTTTTATTCTTGTTAAGTGTTAGACAATGTGATTGGGTTCAACTACAACTGTGTTTGATGACTTGATGCTTAAACCAAGCCCTTGATTTTTTACTACTTTCTTCCTCTTCGCTGCGAACAGAGCACCAGGAGGTTTTGACTAGGGCTTTCCTTGGGATTTGGGCATTTTATGCCGTGTAAAGTGCGTGATTCTGTCAAAGTTATGTGTGGTGAAACAGGTGAATGTCTGACATGCTGCTAATCTGATCCAGAGAACATCAGGTACCACGCATGGAGATGTTTTCTTTTTAATACATGGGTGCTCAGGGGCCACTGATTGCAGTTAATCACTGAAACCTACTTTTGTTCTCTTGTTTTAGTCATCAAACTCAATTTTAGTGCATGGCTTTAAACACCTGCCGGCTGCTAACCATGACTGTCACAGTAAGGGTTTTTTTTTCCTTCTGATAGGCTATTAAGTTTTAGGGATTGAAGAATAAGCTGATACCTTCTGAAATAAAACTTTTCTTGTTTGTCTTGGGGACAAATCACAAAAATGCTGCAGAAGGATGGAAATGTTTCTCCCAGCGTGAACATAAACAAAATGTTAGTTCAGCTAGTCTTTCTAGAGCTAGAAGCTTCTGTTTTCCAAACCTTTATAAAGACAAATTGCTGTCACTTCTGGTGTAACGAGGTGATACATCTATACCTGCTGCTCTTTCTAAGGCTGCTCCCTGGACGTTCTATAAGGGTTTCTTACTTCTGTTGCATTAACACATATGTCTTACTTACCCTTTCTGCATCCCTGCTGGCTGTACCCATCAGTCCTCACTGGAGAAAACACCTTACACTTTTAAGACCCTTTTAAGTTCAGCTTCATTTTTCTGGCTTCTTTTTATTTTTGCAAATTTGAAACTTCCCATCGTGGACTAATCCAAGCGTATTTCACTACGTGTACAAGTTTGAGGTCCCTTCCAATCCCTAATGATTCTCTGATTCTATGATTCTATTGGACCAGATTCCTACAAATGGGCTGTGAATGTTAGGAATTCAGCCTGGAAAATGCACTGTGGGCTACACATTAGCGATTCACATAGTCTGGGAATTTGCCACATTCCTAGCCACCAGTGGTTGTGTCAGTGGATTTAATGCACCCTCCAGTAGCAGGCTGCAGCCTCTCCTGGAGCTGGATAGAAGGCTGTAGAATCTGAAAGCCGAATCTGGGAGCCTGTTTGCCAAGATGTCTCTGCAGATTATGTGCAGACAAGTGCTATAGCAGGGGAACATTGTCATCAAAATAATTCGTGATTGCCACTCCCCAGAAGCCTACAGCACACAGCACAGCCTTGGAGAAAAAGAAGGGGTTGCACCTTGTTTTTCCTTCCTTTGCCAGGGAATGATTCAGCTACAGTGGAGCAGATACTTTGGCTTTAATGTGTGGGTCCTCTTGCTTTCCTTCTCCATCAGGTTTCAGCTGCCCATTTAAAATACTCCTGCAAAAGAAAGGGAAACCTGTTGTCATGTCGTTAGCAGCTGTGTTCATGTGCTGAACCTTTCATAGTACCAAATCTACCTAATCTCTACAGACCTAATACATCTAAGCAGATTAATTTTTGTTTTCATTTGGAACATTTGCAGTGACAAAGAAGCCTTAGACAGTGATCTGTTCCCTATGGTAATAACCAGGCAGAAACCAGAGCACCCATATTCAACTTTTCTCCCAACTGTATCTCCTGCTAATCCCTAAACACCACATGTGCTTCCGTGGTTTATCTGCAGCGGTGTAATATTAGAGGCTTTTCAAATAGGAAAAGATTTCCTGGGACTAACTGTGTCACTGCAAATCCTGTTCACTCTGGAGAGACAGAAGCAAAGCAAGTTCCTAAGTCTGCTCGTGGTGGAAATCTGTCGTATTTATGTACATGAAAATGCTGCAGTCCTGAAAATGTTGGCCATACTCTGATTAAACAGCTATTCTGATGGAATTTGAGTTTAAAACCCTAGGTTAGACCACAAAGAACTGCTAAGATTCGCTGAGACACGTGACCTGAACATGTTGGGTAGAGTAAAACTCTGTTAGGTGTTTATACAAAATGGCAAATGAGAATTTGGGGTTTGTTGTTCATACAACACACGATGTTTCCTCTATCCCATAAAACAGCTTTATGAGACACAGACAGAGATCATCAGGGGTTGGAAGGGACCTCTAGAGGTTATCTTGACCAACTCCTCTGCTCACAGCAGGACCATAGAACCTAATAGAGGTCACACAGGAACTCATCCAGATGAATCCCAAAAGTCTTCAGAGAAGGAGACTCCACAGCCTCCTTGGGCTCCACATCAGTCTGTAACCCTTACAGAGACAAAGCTCTTTCTCATGCTGGGGTGGAAATTCCTGTGCTCCAACTGACGCCTGTTGCCCTTTGTCCTATCAAAGGGCACAAGTGAAAAGAAACTGTCTTTTTCTTCTTGACACCCAGCCCTCATTTATTTATAGGCAGTGACTAAATCCCCTTGTAGTCTTCTCCTCTCCAACTAAAAAGCCACGAGTCTCTCAGTCTTTCTTCATAAGGTAGATGCTCCAGTCCCCTAATCATCCTCATGGCCCTCTGTTGGACTCTCTCAAGCAGATCTCTGTCCCTCTTGAACTGAGCAGCCCAGAGCTGGACACAATATTTCACATGTGGCCTCGCTAGGGCAGAGCAGAGAGGGAGGAGAATGTCCCTTGATCTGCTGGAGGCGCTGTTCTTGATCCATCTCAGGATTCCACTGGCCTTCTTGGCCACAAGAGCACACTGCTGTTTCATGGAGAACTTGTCCACCAGGACACCAAGGTCCATCTCCACAGAGTTCTCCAGCAGACCACCTCCCAGTTGGTGCATTTCCTTACTCCTTCCCAGGAGCCAGCTTACCACCCAACTCTATGATGAGGTGACTGACTCGGGGAAATTACTTTTTCAAGTTCACAAAAGCATTTGGCCAAGCCAAACCTAGAGCCCAGATGTACAGCACGGCCATGGCCATTTCTGTAACTGCCAGTTATTCTGGCTGTAAGGACCCCAAATGAATAAGAATTGGGAGCAATTTATCTTTAAGTCTTCAGAGGACATGCCATAGAATTGGTGTCGAGGAAGAAGTTGGAGAACTGTACCTCTAGGAGGTGTAAGAGCTCAAAGCACCAACTGACTGTGCTGTAGCCTTCCTTCGGTGCTGCAATATGCCTGTACATGCAAACGCAGGCTCTCGCTGTGTGCACGCACACCCAGATCTGAGGGAAAGCCTATTCATTATTCAAATGACTTCTGAACATGCAGTAATGTCATTCTCAGGCAGAAAAGTAATTTGTAGGTATTGCCAGAAAAAGACTGGAAGGATCTCTCAAACCACCGCGAAACATAGGAAACATTAGTTCTCTTTTTCAGGATGATGTTACTGGGCTCTTACAGAAATTGATTTTATTTTTCCTTCTCCCCCAGAATTTCATCCTATTGCCTAGTCCCTTCCTTTTCACTACAATAATTGTTTTTTCAAGTTGCAGAGACTTTTCTGTAATGTTTCAAATCTCATGATTTACAGTGTAATAGGTTGTCATTATCTCTGACAGCCCCGTATGAACACAGCTCACTGCTCTTTACAGAGCTGTATTAAACCCTGATATTCAAGGAGTGTTATGCATTTTCTCTGTGCCCCCTCAGTAGACTCAATATTCCTTCCCATATCTTGCTTTCTTTTGATGTTTGTCACTTTGTGTATGTTTGGGTTTCTTCTCCCACTTGAATCCTGAATTCCAAAATAAGAAGCAAAAAATAGATGTTTAATAAGGATTTCTTTTTTTTTTACCTGAACATTATTTGGATCTTCCATGGGGATTTTTACCTGACATTATTTCTCATCTTCCTATAGTCTCATAGAATCATAGAATCATTAGGGATTGGAAGGGACCTTGAAAGATCATCTAGTCCAATCCTCCTGACACAGCAGACCAATCACCTAGACCAAGTTGCACAGGAACACATCCAGGTGGGTCTTAAGCATCTCCAGTGAAGGAGACTCCACAACCACCCTGGGCAGCCTGTTCCAGTGCTCCGTCACCCTCACTGGGAAGAAGTTCCTTCTCATATTTGTGTGGAACCTCCTGTGTTCCAGCTTACACCCATTGCCCCTTGTCCTATCACTAGATGGCATTGAGAAGAGCCTGGCTCCATCCTCCCAACACCCGCCCTTCAAATATTTATAGACATGAATGAGGTCACCTCCCAGTCTCCTCTTCTCCAAGCTAAAGAGACCCAGCTCCCTCAACCTCTCCCCGTAAGGGAGGAGCCTCTCCCCATCACTATAATAGTCTGTTACAGTTCTCTCATGGGTAAGCCAACGGCCACACATACTTTGAGACAAGTTTTATGTTTCAGTTACCCAAGCATTAGACTTTGTAAGTTTTCTGTCTAAACATCAAAACTTTTCTAATTTTGTTGTTTGTTTCTGAGTGGGGATTAATTCTTTCTTAGTCCTTTCTTGGTGCTTTAATATTTGATTTATTCTCTTGTTCCTTCCTTTTTTGAAAATCGAGTTTCTTCCAAGCCCCACTAAGCCATTTAGCAGCAATAGCAGTAAGGTTAGTGCTGTGCTGAGTGGGCTGAAAGCTCCCTTCACTGCACTGGCAACGAGCCAGCCCTGAGGAAGAAGACAGCTTAATTTAAGCAATCTTATCACCATGGTAATAGCTTCTCAGAGGGGACACTGAGGCACCAGACCATGAACCTGAGATTCAGTTGTCATTAATTCATATAAAACTTTCAAATACTGGAATAATAAGAGAAGTATTTCGGTTTCAAGGCAGTTCTGATTTTTAGTTACTACTCAGCACTATTTCTGAGCCCTGAAGTTTGATTATAGCTCTAAACACTTAAAAACTTTGAGAGTTTTGGAGCTGAAAGAGTTTATTGAGCTCATATATAGGCAGAGTCACTCTTTCCTATATTATTTGTATTTAAGGTACATACTTGGCACCACCTGGATTTCTCTTTTTTCTGTTATACCATTTTGTTTATAATTCTTCTTAGTATAAAGGAGATCTTGACAAGAGATTGATTATGCACTATGGTTTCCCCTGATTTTTTAAATAAAGCTCATAATTATTTGCCCTCTTCAAAACTTATGCTGGTAGCCTTTCCAATCTCAAAAACCTGTGCGTAGTCATGTCCTTCTTAACCAGTAGTGACAAAAGCAGAAACAATTCAAGCAAAATGCCTCTATAAATCCACCCTCACTGTTTACTGGGATCTCTTGGAAGGTTTGTTCTTTCTCCTTGGCCTCTTCGTTTGAGCATCTTGTGCATCTTGTGATACAGGAAGCACTTTTCACAAAATCCTAGAATGACCTAGGTTGGAAGGGACCTCCAAATGTCATCCAGTCCAATCCCCTTGCAGTAGGCAGTGATATCCTCAACCAGATGAGGTTGCCCAGAGCCTTGTCTAGCCTCACCTGGAAGATCCCCAGGGAGGGGCCTCAACTCCCTTCCTGAGCAACCTGTTCCAGTGTTCAACCCCCTCTGCTGCTAACTCCTTCCTAACATCCCATTTCAATCCACTCTACTTTACTGTGAAACCGTTGCCCCTCGTGCTATCACTCCAGGCCTTTGTAAACAGTCTCTCTGCATCCTTCCTGTAGGGCCCCTTCCTTCTCCCTAGTTCAAGGTTGCTATAGTGAATAGAAAGGCTTTTAGAGCTCCCAGGGCACACATGGTTAATGATCATAAACTGACCAACCTGGAGACAAGAACTATTTGAACAAAGCAATTTATTAGGAACTTGTTTGGGAACAGAGCCTATTCGTGAGTGAAATAACCAGACTCTTACTACTCCAAGAATGAAAGCAGGGGAAGGCTCCATTTATGGTCTTTCCTTCAGATTATGTTGGTCAGTATTTGCTATTGTGACATTTCATTTGTACTTTGTCATTTGCTACCTAATTGAACAATAAATCTAAGCTAATTGACCATCGGATGGCTGACCATAGTACAGACAGGCTCATGGAAAGGCTTTTAAATCCAGTCCAAGTCCTGAGTGTTTTCACCAGGCAGCAGAAAAGGTCTGAAGACGATGAAGTCTTTTGAATTGTAAACGATAAATTGAGAACTCTAAATACGACCACTACATTGCAATGAAACTGTAAATATTCCCCTAAATTTTATAATTCAAGAATTAAAGCATCTTTTATGGAAATAAAAATATAAGCAGTTGTCTGCTACAGCGAGGTAAAATTTTCATGTCAGCAGCAAATGGAATTTGAGGGTCCTGCATTTGAATAACTGATGATACATACACTCAGGACAATACAACAATTTAAATGGGTCACACACTCTTCTCATAGGTGGGGTTGTTTCCTTGGGAGATGGTCTATTCTGGGCTTCCTGGAGCAGTGGGACAGTATTTGTATATATGTAAACCCTCCTACAAATTACTTTGCAGGCATAGTATAGTGACCTGAACAATCTTTACCCATTATTTTAAATAACAGAATAGTAACAATAACAGTAGTAGTAATAATTCATCATGATTAAATAATAATTTTTTTAAATAGTAAAGTCATAGGTTGAGACAATGACTAAAATTAAGATATGTTGATATTTTATGGCCAGGCAGCCTGGTGGCTTTCAGCAACTGAAGGGGGCTACAGGAAGGCTGCAGAGTGACTGTTTATGAAGGCTCGGAGTGATGAGGGGGAATGGTTTCATGTCAGAGAAGGGCACATTGAAATGGAATGTTAGGTAGAAGTTCTTAAGCAGGAGCTTAACACTGGAACATGTTGCCCAGGGAGGGAGCTGGGGCCCCACCCCTGGAGATCTTCCAGGTGAGGCTGGACAAGGCTCTGGGCAACATGATCTAGTTGAGGCTGTCCCTGCTCACGGCAGGGACGTTGGACCAGATGCCTTTTGATGATTCCTTCCAACACAGGCCATTCTATGATCCTATGATTTACAAACCCAGAAATAGACTGAGCGTAAATTTTGATAGAGACAGATAATTAAAAATTGCCATCTAGATTGATTTGGAAAACAAGGACTGTGAGAAAGGGCTGGTGAATGACTTTGATTGTCTCATTCCTTTCTTTAAGCGATGCTTCTAGCTGTGGAATATAAGCAACAAAATTAAGGTGTTAGTATTTTTATACTTCCTGGTTTTCAAAGTACTGTGCAAACATTACATACAATTCTATATAGAACTTTGGTAAATATAATTTTAAGTACTATTGGTCTCATTTTCCACTTCAAAATTTTCAAATATATTGATATCTGTATTTAAAATTCAAATATATATGGAAAATGTAAGGGAAAATTTAAGGAGCTTATTCCTTCCTTACCCCATAGAGTTCTCCATTCATTGGTCAGTTTTAGACAGTTGCTGTTTGACTTGTGATGACACAGTAAAGTTCGAAGCCACTGTTGTAAAGCTCTGTTGGAGGCTGCTGGATTAATGTTGTGATGTTGACAGGCATCATAAGACCAAACTCATACTGATCCATCCAGTAATTTCTCTCCCTGCTGGGGTAGTTCCCATTTATTGGGGTTTGATTTGGGTTTTTTTTTTTCCCCCAGTAGCCAATGAAACCAGAAGTCGGTTGTATTTTGGACAAGTGGTCCCTTTCAGAAGCTGTTCTTGATTGGTTTTGGCGTCGCCCTATATTTATATAACTGTTGTCCTAGATTTCTGCCAGCGATTTGGAAGTGTAGTCACCTGCTTAACAGGCTTAGCTCGCCTGCAGCGACAACAGGCCAGTGAGTCAGCATCATGTCACTTGTTCTGTATTGAAGTGAAAAGTAAAGGATATAGATTTTTTTTACATCTTTTCACATGCAGGGTCACGGGGGTAAGTTTTCCAACACTGTGCAAGGAAAACACAAGTGAATAAAGGGAAGCCATGCAATGTGAATTATTCAAGAGGCAAGTCCAGCTCAAAGAGGAAATTTTAACAAAGCAATTCTATTCCCAAGGATGATACTCTAGGGGGTTTCAAATATATTGCAATTAAGCATATAAAAATAACAGGATTAAATAAATTAGATAAATAGTGTTCACCTCTGTGTCTCTCTTCTCTCACCCAGGAGCATTCTAGTTCCTGCTGCTCTTGGACACAAAGAGGTAGATCAAGGCAGATAAAATTATAGGTCAGATTCTATCTACAGTCACAAGTCATCTCTTTTATTCACATGCCGTTTTCCTGGGGTGGTTCTAGGAGGAGAGTGTAGTGCACACACCTCTGTTGTCAAGTAGGCAGGGGTTTTTGTATTTACAGTAGCTGTCTCATTTATACTGTATTATCTGAGTACCATACACGTGATTTAGAAACAGAGGGCCATGCTCTGATTATTACCTAAGTTACCTAAACGTCTAGTTTCCTCTTACTTTTTCTCTCTCTCTTCCATTTTGGTTACAGGTTAGGATGGATAGAAAATCAGGAAAGGACAAATTCCTGCTTCTTTACACTGTCACGTTAAAGGGCTTTAAATGGTCAGGTATCAACATGTTAGGTCACCGGCTGGACTTGATGGTCTCAGAGGTCTTTTACAGCCTCAATAATTCTGTAATTCTGTGTTCATGATTGTTTAGTGCAGTAGATGGGCAACTGGGTGAGTTCCAAAACCCTTCTGGCTACTGTCTTCTTGTATTTCCTGGTTATGCCCAAACTGGGAATTTTTCCTATTGTACTGGTTTGAGGGTTAAAGGCAGAACCCTCCAGAACAGATTGTTAGATTCCCCTCCCACCAATATAGGAAGGGAATATAAACAAGTTTGAAAATGTCAAGAAATTGTAATTTTATTCAAAACGAAGTACATTTAAAAGAGGAAAGAAAATACCAACAGAAATGTAGGGAGATGGTGTAAGGGAAGAACTATGTACAGGAGGCAATTTGGTGTAACTATGGCCTCCAGTCACTAGGGGGCTCTCGCCACGGCGCCGGCAGCAACAGGCGCTCGCACCCGGCTACTTTCACGGGCGCACCAGGCCGCGCCGGAAAAGGAGGGAAAAATGGCACGGGCCAGTCGCGCGCCCTTCTCCCGCGTGCACCGGGCGCTTGGCTATCGGAACCCTGCCGGCGCCCCGCTCTGCCGGTGCCCGCCCGGCGACCGCGCACGCAGACCCCGGCAGCCCACCTCCCCCTTGCGAAAACAGAATCGCACCCAAAACCAGTCTAAGGCAAAACAAAACCCTCCTGATCCACCAGCAACCGCCAGTAAAAGCTTAACCAGAGGAGAAGGCAGGGGGGCTGGGCAGCAGATCAGGGCACAGGAGCCATAGCTCTTCTCTCCTCCGCAGCTGGCCGTGGAGTCTCCTTCTCTGGAGATGTTTAAAACTCACCTGGATATGTTCCTGTGCAGCTGGAACCGCGTGACTCACCCACTGCTGGCTTTACATTCCATGGTCCACCAGGACCCTCCTCCTGTGGGGTAGAGGGGAGTGGTGTGGGAGATACACAAGTTCTTCTGCTGGGTCCTAACATATAACCCAGCACACTATCTTTCAGATACTGGGACTCTAACAAATTGCCTTTACACTCCTGTTGACGTCAAAAATAATGGCTTCAGTTGCCCACTTAAACACTGGCATCGCTGTAGTTATTTATCTGAAGTTATGGAGTTTAGGTAAAAAGAATTGAAAAAATTGAATGATCAAACTAAAGATATCTTGGTTTTCCTGTCCCACTTGTAGCACTCTTTCTTGAGTATGAGTCACACGCAAGTACAAATGTGTTCCTGTGTTGTGTATCCAGGAGCAATGCAGATTAAATTCTTAGCCAAAGTATTTCAAGATCTGTCTCCACTAGCTCACCCAGTGGTTCCCTTTCACACCTGCTTCCTCTTCATTCTTCTCCTCTTAGAAACCTTTAGTGGAAATGGAAGGGAAGCAACTTACAGGTACGAATGAAGATGGACTTACAGTACTTCAGTCACTAGACACAGAGTAGAGTCATAGAAGTCACAGATGTGATATTAAGCCCTTGATGAAGTTGAGGGATGTCATTACAGTACTGGGATATAAAAATATTCTCTGAGAATGGAATTAAGAAGTTTTGTTTGGGTTAATCTAGTTTTTGTAACACTATTAAACTGCCACCACGGTCATTCAGTTGCAATGTAGCTTTGCGTGCAGCTTTTATCAGATTTAAATTACCGTTCCAGATAAGATGCCGAAAGTACATAACAAAATGCCTTGATAGAGAAGGGTGGGAAGAAAGAAATTAACTGCTGTTCCCTAACCTTCCCCAGGCTGAGAAGTCATCACTTTTGTGTGAACTTCTCTCTGAGTTGTGTGTCAGTCCTCTTGAGGTTGAACAAGAGCACTTAGATGAGCTACCTGACACTGCTGCTTTACAGAAAGGAAGCTGCTCTGTCATCAGCAGGATGAGAGGTCTGATTTCTTACCTTCTGTCACCTGAACTCCCCAATAATTCCCTTCCTTCATCCCTTATTTCTCTACTGGGCGTGTCAGTGCAGCAGGTTTAGACCAACCTATTGATCAGCCTGTACGTCTGCTCTGTGTGCCATGCACTGTGCTTACAAGAGGACAAAGCTGAATTCAGAAACGAGCTCACTGGGACTTTTGCTGGTTTAGCTGGGGGTTTTGATCTTGCCCCGCATGCTACCCCAATTTATATGAACCAGGAGGATCTTTTCCTTCCACTTAACCTTGCTTAAGATGGTCCAAATTTCAAAGTTCTACAGCTGTAGAGCTGAATGGATGGATGGATGGATGGGTAGGCAGACAGATACGTGGTTCCATTAAGGAGGGAATGTTCTCTAACTGCCTCCTTTATATGTGAAATTTTTACTAAGGCTTCCATATTTATTTATTAATTTGAATCCTCAGCATAAAAATCTGAAGTGAATCTTATTCTACAAACAGATGCCTCATATGTTATATCTTATCTTTTCTCTTTTGACAAGAATTATTATTATCATCTTCTTTATGGACATAGTGATGTTTCTGAGAGCATTTAGAACTTCCCCACTTGGAACAAGAGATCTTACCACTCCTTCTCACAAAGTCTCTGCGTTTTTTCCCTCACCCACCTGGTTTGCAATAATAAAGCAACCTCAGTGTTTCTCACAGATGGGCTATTAAAGTACATACCAGGCTGCAGCCACATCTAAACTTTTGAACTGCAATTTTTATTATTTTGCTCTTTACAGAGAGAACCTGATTTCACAGAATTGATAGCGACACTTTACCGTGTCCTAATGTCCTCTGGGAGCAGTGGTGTGCTCAGACAGATGCGCTGCCCAACTTTATGAGAACATAAGCACAGGCTAGCTCTGGAAATTTTCCTCTGAGCCACCAGGGCTTTTCAAATCCTGCAGAAATGCTTTCAAGTGCTCTCCCAAAAATAGAAAACATACACATTGGTGACTTTTAACATTTTCTCAACGTTGTTTCACTGGTAGCCAAACTTCAGCGTAGCCTTGCCTCAGATTCTCCATTTTATTACAAGTTGCAGCTATGTAAATTCTGCTCTGTGTGAATGGAGTTATCTCTCTAAAATGGGGTGAGCTGGTTCCCACTTCTTGCACTCTTCTGCTAATAAAGAAATCCCTCTGCACAGCAGCATTTTACCATCACGCAATGAAAGCACTTCTACAAATCTCTGTGCAAGACAATGAAATTATTCCTGGCAATTGATTGCGAGGCTCTTAGAGCCTTAAGGGTGACTTTCCATTCAGCGTTTCCTTCCTGTTACCTCTGCTGTCTCTGAGCTATGCACCAGTAAGGACAATCAACACAGCCAGTAGCAGACCATTTGGCTGTAATTTCCCAAAACAATTAAATGTGAAATTATCAAATAAGGAGGGGTTTGTTCATTAAAACTTCGAAATATAAAGCAGAACGGCCGGCAAGTTTCATATATGTGCGTGTATCTAATTACTGTGCATGTATGAGTGTACGTCTGTGCACATACTTTATCTATATAGACACTTATATTTCTCATTTTATGTGGTGATTCTGCTTCCTTGAATATCAGTAGCAATTTTGCCCTGCTGTTCTTTTTCTACCACAATTCCAAGTGCCTTGTTGCTTACTGAAAACTGAGCCTTCATTTACTTGCAAAAGCCTTCATGTGTGACAGCAAAGCATAGAAGCCAAAATCACCAACTGTATCCTTATGGAAGCAGATTTATGTAGTCCTATCGACGCTTAAATTACTTCATTGAGATCTGTTATCGTAGAATAGAATAGAATCATAGAATGGGTTGGAAGACACCTCCAAAGGGCATCTAGTCCAACATCCCTGCAGTGAGCAGGGACAGCCTCAACCAAAACCTGCCTGGGCTTGGTCTAGGTGATCCTGCTGTGGCTGGGGGGTTTGGAGGGTTGGACTGGATGATCTCTTGAGGTCCCTTCCAGTCCCTAATGTTCAGTGATTTTGTTCTGTGATTCTGTGAGATCAGATTGCCCAGAGCCTTGTCCAGCCTCACCTGGAAGATGTCCAGGACTGGGGCCTCAACTCCCTGAGCAACATGTTCCAGCATTCAACCCCCCGCCCTGCTAAAGATCTTCTTCCTAACAGCCCATTTCAATCTGCCCTTCTCTAATATGAAACCATTCTCCCTCATCCTATCACTCCGTGCCTTGGTAAACAGTCCCTCAGCAGCCTTCTTGTAGTCACCTTCAGGGATTGGAAGGTTGCTAACAGGAAGCTGTTCTCAGTCACATTCCATTGTCCTTTTCTTGCCTGAATGCTGTCTGCTTGGGTAGCAGGACTAACGAATACTAAGCTCATGAGCAACACAAAAACGTCATTCTCTTTAGCTTGGAGAAGAGGAGACTGAGGGGTGACCTGATTAATGTCTAGAAATATTTGAAGGGCGGGTGTCAGGAGGATGGAGCCAGGCTCTTCTCAATGGCATCTAGTGATAGGACGAGGGGCAATGGGTGTAAGCTGGAACATAGGAGGTTCCACATCAATATGAGAAGGAACTTCTTCACAGTGAGGGTGACAGCACTGGAACGGGCTGTCCAGGGAGGTCATGCAGCCTCCTTCACTGGAGGTGTTTAACACCCGCCTGGATGTGTTCCTGTGTGACTTGGTCTAGGTGATCCAGCTGTTGTGGGGGGATTGAACTAGATGATCTTTCGAGGTCCCTTCCAATCCCTGATGATTCTATGATTCTCAGCATTTGTATAAAGAATTCCTATGCACAGGCACTCAGATCTGTAATGGAATAATACTCTTTAGTTTTTATAATCTTTATCTTTATAATGTTTTGAGATCTGTAACCTTTTGTTTAAAGCTTTATAAAGGGAAATGCATAATATCTCGCTCATTACACTGTTCTAGCAATTACCCCTTCAGGACCATGTATTTACAATACTCTTGAAGTCCAATGTCACACTGTAGTAGCGTTTCATGCTCCTGAGCATTCGCTCCTGTGTATAACCCTCTGTGAACCCATCAAAGACATTCCACCAGCACGGATTCTTTGAGCCGTGTGTGGAATCTTGCCTCAGGCCTCACTAAAGGTGTAAATGTAGATTTTATCACCGGAAAGATTCTGAACCGTGCCAACCCTTCAGCTGCGAGGTGTGTATATGGCTTTTGGCTTGCACACATCCTAGACCTATGTGGTTCTAAATGCAAGATCCTCTTCCATTTTAGAAGAAAGACCTGCAGGCAACATAGACCCCAGCACAAGTGGCATGATAGGGCTTACCTGAGGTCTGCGGAGCACCTGCTTAGCTCTCAGCTGACGGAAGAACACAGAAATGGTTGCCTAGGAGCAACCTAGCAGCAGGTCATGAGTGCTCTGACTTGGTGGGGAGCTCATGTGAATGGGACACAGTTCAAAGCACTTGAGCTGCAAGTGGGTCATGGTTCCCGACAGGGTCTGGCTTCCAGTGCAAAGAGCTGGCAACCCAGAGCTTCTCTACAGAGAATGCCTTCCTCAGTGAAGGTACTCAAGAGGATGGCTATAAGGATTTGGGCTAAAACACTCTAGTGGCAGTCCCATGGCCAAGGCAGTCCCCATTCCTGCAGGTTGGGTAGTACCAGTGCCTCTTCTCTTGCTTTCTCAGCAAGACCTCAAGGCTTGAGACAAAGAATCACCTGAATTGCTCTGAGTACACCCCACAGCATGAGATTTAGATTTACATGTCTCTCAGAAGCAGACACAGTTTGTCCTCTTCTTTGCATGAAACAAGAGTGTTCCCAAAAGAGTATGTGGTCAATGTGATCAGCCTTCAATCTGTTCTTTTTTGTCCCGATTTTTTAGCACATCTCACAGTAAGTTATTGTTTAAACATCCTCCCCATATTCTTTTGGAGAGCACTTGATGGTCTGGAAAACCATCCATCTTCCTATAGACAACCTCTCTATCTCTGCAACAATACCCATTCTACCAGCTACATTTCGTATTTCGAGGTTTTTTTGCGCTAATGTAGGTCTTCACTAGTTTTTCTTGAAGGCAATCAGTCCTCCAAAATATGCTGAAATAGGTCTGCAAATGAATTCTGTCTTTGTGTGTTTGAGAATCACCACAGTAGGCAAAATCGTTTGAAGCAAAACTGCTCTCCAAATAGCTCAATTAAGAAAAGTAGACATTTCACTCACCTCTTCAGTAACTGCAGTCCTTCATAATGGGTTATCCTTGTAGATTTTCCATCAAGTAGTCACTTTTTTTTCTCATTCCTTTTTCCTTTTTTTTTTTTTTTTTTTTNTGTTATGGAGAAATGTCCCTAGTAAAAATATTCAGAGTGGTAGTGGCTTCTGCACTGCTTTTTGTACTCTAGGTGAGATAATCCCAGTGGTGTGTTTGTGGATAGAGTGGGTACCACTAGCAGCAGTTCCCATGCCTCAGTCACACTGGTTTAACAAGGTATAGAGGGGCTGCTCGACTTAGAGGACCCCCAGTACTGTCCTGAGAAAGAACTTTACCTCGGCTTTACTCCAAATCACTGGGAAGGCAGTTTACATTTCAGCTACAGAGTGTCACTACAATCTGCTGGAAGGTTTTGTGTGCTTGGAAAATGCCCAGTGCAGGGGGTACAGAGACACACGCTTGCCTGTGATGTTTGCTGTGGGTATGTGCTTGTGTTGATCACCCAGTGTTGATGTAGTTCCTCTCACTTCTCGAATCACCAAAATGTTTTTTACAATGTGGTTCTCTGTCTTCTTTTCATAGGCATTTCCTATTTAAACATGGATCTGGGTCTTCAGCTATCTTCAGCGCAGCCAGTCAGAACTATCCTTTAACATCCAATACTGTTTACTCTCCACCTCCTAGGCCTCTCCCTAGAAGTACCTTTTCCAGACCTGCCTTCACTTTTAACAAACCTTACAGGTGTTGCAACTGGAAGTGCACTGCTCTGAGTGCCACCGCCATCACAGTCACGCTGGCCCTCTTGCTAGCCTATGTCATCGGTAAGCCTCTCTCTTCTCTGTGCTGAGCAAAGCTTTTTACCCTCCCTGTCGTGTTGTCTTGCTTTTCCGCTGATGCCCGTCCTGTCTCACTAACTGTGTTTGTCACTGGCTGCCTCATAAATGCTGGGGAGCAAAAGGCTTCCTCGGCCAGAGGTTGAATACAACATGGGCTTCTCATTAACTTTCTACTCTACTGACCCTGATGCTGCCTAATGGGGAAAGAAACGCTGTTCAGGATGACGGGTTCATGCTAGCAGAGGGATCCTACAGGTTTTAATTGCTGTGATACTTTTCTTCAATTAAACATTCGATTTTCATATCAAGCCTCACAATGTTGCTGCTCCTGAACAATCACTCAGAAAAGGCTGATGGAGCTTAATTGGGTTTTGCTTTGTTACCTTCAGTTCATTTCTGCAGTCCAATCACGAGTTAAATATCTTATTGTTCCCCCTTAGTTCTTGCATCATTGGCCAAAGTAACAGCTCTAGGAATGTACTGGTGTTTTGACGCCATGTTTTCTTAGGTGTGTTTGGCTGTCGGTCCATTGAATTTGTTTCAGACAAATATCTCATAGTTTGAAGTGCACAGGTTTAATTTCACTGTTTTGTAAGTCCTTACGTTTCCAGGTCCAGAGGAGCAATGAGGCTGGGGAAGGGACTGGAGGGAAAGGCTGGTGAGGAGAGGCTGCAGGAGCTGGGAGTGTTTAGACCAGAGAAAAGGAGACTTAGTGGGGACCTTCTCCTTCTCTCCAACTCCCTGAAGGGAGATTGTAGTCAGGCGGGGTTCAGGCTCTTCCCCTGGGCAACTAGCACCAGGACAAGAGGGCAGGGCCTGAAGCTGCCAGGGGAGGGTTAGGTTGGATGTTAAGAAGCCCTTCCTCATGGAAAGGGAGATCAGACCTGGACTGGACTGCCCAGGGCAGTGGTGGAGTTCCCATCCCTGAAGGTGTTGAAGAACAGCCTGACTGTGGCTCTTAGTACCCTGGTGTGGTGATGTTACCTGGACTGGGCTGGATGAGCTCAAAGGGCTTTTCCAGCTTCAATAATTCTGTGATTGTCAGGATTTATCAGAATAGCTAGAAACACTTTCTTTATGTTTTGGAAGAGAGGTCGGCTTATAGTCACTGTGGCTGCAACTGTACATGAGACAAAAAGTTTTCATGACTAGCTGCATGACGTTTGGGCTAAACATTAATCACTGCATGGGTTTTCAATCTGAACTGAAGGTTCTATACAACATTCACTATGCAGAATCTTAGCATGTGTCTGTGGCTTCCATTAAGATGAGAGAACACAGTAAAGTTTTGCTCATTGTCACCCACACATCGCTGGTTCATTGGTTTGGTCACCAGTTTGCAGGTGGAGAAGAGCCAGAGTGTCCCCAGCGTTTCATAGCTTGAAAGATTGGTTTGCCTGAATGAGTAGTTTCTATGGTGTAGAACCGGTACAGAGGCACGAGTACAGTTCCCTCCAAATCAATAACTGGACAGTGATTTTCTGTGTTCTCTAAAGAAATGTTTTTATAGTGAAAACTGTTATCATCTCAGTCATTTTTATTTCCCAGTATTGAGGTTTTTTTCTTTGTCTCATAGTGACAAAGATCTGGTTGCTGTCAGCAAGATGCTCATCAGGAGGGATTATTTCTAACCTCCCCACCCATGCATATGGGGAAGTAAATGTGATGGTTGCTGGTGTGTGATTGTCTGCAAGCACCTGAAGATGCAGTAAGCTGCATTAATTGCAGCTTTAGGCAGCAGCTGCTGAGCATATGTCCTCGCTCAGGGCCGCCTGTGTCGTTTTTGCAGCCTCATCTGTTTGCCCACACATCTATCCCACCCACAGCATTCAGATTTTATCGGGTAGAAGAGCTGCCTGTTTCTTCTCTGCTCAGATTTCAGTCTGCTGCCACCAGTTTTTTAACCTTCTAGAGAGATGCTGTTGGATGTCACTAGCTTGAGAAGACAGTGTGCACTCCATGTCACTGTGAACCAAAAAGCCCTATGAATGTCTTGTTGGCAAGTCTGAGTTTGTCTTAACCTGGCAACGTAGACACGCAACATGTTTTCTTGAGTTAAGCGTTAACTAGGTGAGATGAAGATGTCTTTGTGTTTTATAAATTATTAGTATTTATAGTTATGTTTTCTACAGCAAAGACTAAATCTCTAAACCAGGAATTCTAGTTCGTATAGTTGTGCAAGCTGCCATTATCTGCTTTTCTTTGCCCCAGAAATCTTTCAGCTGCATAAGCTTTCCTTCTGATCCAGTATCAGTTCATTTATTCCAGATTAATATTCATGCTGCCCCTTTCTACTTCGTTAAATATTTAAATAAGTTCACAGTAAAAGTCAGGAACCTCAGTTCTTTCCCTTTGGTAGGTGTGAGTAAGAGCATAGAAATAATTTTTAATATTGACTTGCTGTGTAGATTCTTACATTCACCTTTAAAAGATATATATTTATACATTTAAAAATTAGTTGAACACACAAAATCAGACTGTATCTAACACAGGTTCAGATTGACCCCACCAAGTGTCTTCTCTTTACTCCGCCTGGCTCTGTCTCTCAGTCCTCATTCCTGGCAGGTTTTCATCAGAAGGAGTTGGTTGCATCTGAGCAAAGACTGTCAGCTCAGGTCCAACTGCAAAACAGAACTCGATTTCAGGATCAGGCTTAACCTGGGATCAGTTCAGTGCTTGTTACTTGAGCAATAGTGGAGCCTTTGTAAAGGCAGAATTATTTTCATCATATTTTATGGTGCTGTCTGCATTTAACTTATAATGAGCTGCAATTTCAGGCCAAATGAACGTAGACTGCAATCCAACATGAAGTTTTTTCCCTCTTATCTTCTGTGTGCTCTCTCAAGTAGCTTGTACTGCTGTTAAACACACCACATGAGCTACGTGTTACTGTCAAAAATAGTCCCAAATCTCTGTCTCTACTCACAGCATCCCTGAAGGAACCCAAAGCTTATCCCAGATCGAAAATTTGCAAGCGGCTCTTATATTTGTAACGAGCTGAGATCTGTGCTGGAGCGCTCTGAGCTATGATTTCTTTTCAGTGTAAAAGGAAAGCAGCAAGATGGATTTGTTCTTTTCTTTCCAGTCTTTCTCTATTATCAGTGAGACTCAACAGAGCAGCTTTTACTTGGGAACACATACTTCTCTATTTTCACTCCTTTCAACTACTAGTCAGTTACAAATATGCATTTCTTTTTCTCCCTCTTTCACTTTTGGCCTGTAATCATCATGATTATTATTTGGTCCCTTTCTGAAATACATTTGCTATCATCAGGACAATTTAGGAAATTACAGAACATAGTCAGTGGTTATGTAACAGCTGATTTCTTGAAAATCGTTACTCATATTATTTAGTTTAGCATGTAAAACACATATTTTCACTTCAGTGGAAGGAATGTCTGTAAATAGGTTCTAAAGGCAGAGAAGTGACTCAACCAAATCCTGATTTCCTGTGATGGATGTTTGGTCTCCACGCTGTTTTCGGTCAAAGGCAGGTGTGCTGGTCTTCTCGGCTTCCACGCTTGTTGAGAACTACAGCCTGTTTGTGGCAGTCTGGAGTGTCATTACTTAGAGAGGGCAGTGAGGCAGCTGAGCAGCTGGTGCATGATGTGATGATGGGACTGCAGTGGTCTCCAGGGTGGTCCTGAGGCTGAGGGAAGCGGGCAAAGTGTTTGGTTAAGGTGGATTGAAATCACCAGTGGAGTGAAAGGCAAGGCTTAGGGAAAACAAGGTCAGTTGGTGACATGGAATAGACAAAATCTGCCCGCCAGCGCTCGTGGTGTCTGGAGGGCATGAGAGCCGTGGAGGTTTAAAGATTAATGCAAATGGATGTGCAAACTGAAAACAAAAAGTCTAATAAAAGAAAGAAATCTTGAGGGAAAATTAGTGAAATCCAGTTACCTTAGTTACTTATCCAGTTACTTTAAAGTTTTGCTGGTTTCAGTTGTAAAAGAGAAGCACAGAGATCCTTGGCCATGCAATGTGTATTTCCCTGGCATGAGGTGTTTGAAAGGACTGAGCTGAGCCCACATCACCATTCTGGGCTCAGAGATGGCACCATGCATGACAGAAGTATGGAAAAGAAGATGGAAATGTCTGTAATGCTTTTAAAATAGTTGATTTTATGCGGTTAGTAAGATGAGAACTGCCAGACGCTGTGAACATACTGATGTCCAAAGGCTGTGACGTAGATTCCAAATTATCACATGAAAGATGAGAGCAGATCGGTTGGATTCAGTGCAGTCAATAGCTGCATCTCTCTGTTCATCTGTCAGCATGCGTTGCTATGAAGAGTATAAAACACACAAGGAATATGAAGTAGCCTGCTGTTGTTTTTTTTAATCTCATTGTAGTAAAAAACCTAAGAAGCCCTCAGGAACTAAAGAAATTTGACCAGAAGTTTCAGAGTAATCAAAGCCAAAGAGAGAGATTGTAAAAGATGATATTTTTTCTTCTAGAATTCTCCAGCTCCACACCATTTTCTTTTCAGTACAATACAGTGTCTGATGTGACAGCTCATCCAGTCAGTTATTTTTAGCTCATTAGTTAGGATTTTTCTTCCACGATACTTTACAATTTTATCAGCTACTGATTTGGACTTGCAAATCACTGCTCCTATTGATCAAAGGTGCTGAACTCCTATGGTTCCTATTGATTTCAGCCAGAGATGCAAATGTTCAGTGCCTCTGGAAATTGCATCCCATGGTCTTAGATTTAACCATCCCTGACTATGAAATTACTATTTCATACACAAATGAATTCCTCGGTATGAATATGGAGTTGTCACTATCATTCTTGATATTATCACTATTTATGAGGATGCACTGGCGATGGATGTTGGGTCTTAAATTACAGTCCTACTGAGGGTGAGGAAATGAAACCCTTCTGCAGTCTGCCACTGTGACCTGTCATCCCTCACTGTGGGTACAAAGCAGAAGCCGAGGTGTGATGGTTACAACTTGGGGAACAGCCAGGACAAATTTGAGGGACATAGTTCTTCCAGTGTAAAGATTGATAGTATTTGTTGCACAGTTTTGTAAAGAATAAAGCAGTAAGAAAATAAATCCTCAACACTGAAAACTAGACATGATGTAGAGAAGGCTCAGAAGGAAAATAGGCTGATTTTACACCATGAAGCATTATGGCAGAGTGAACATTGCTGAATGTTCCAGATGAACACCAAGCTGCTCTGGATGTGCAGCTCTGAGATGCTGTTGGAGTCCTTAGTGGGTCAGCAATCACTGACGTGGGTACATTGGGGTCATGCAGCTGGAAACCAGGGTGTCTGCTCTCACTGAGCCTGGGTCACCCCAATGAATGTGACATTATCATCGGTATTTCAGTACACTGAGGAGAAAGATGGACTATAATGTACTGTGGTCTAAGCTGAGGTTTTACTTGTTCCAAAGTCCAGTGGATGACCCAGTAATGAAAACTGAAACCAGACTGGCCGTTACACATTCCAGTGGGAATACAGGAGAAGAGGGGATAGTTCTAGTCTAAGGTATAGACGTATGTTAAAGAGAAGACTGCTTGAGAAAGAGAAGGATTGAGAAACCTGAAGAGTTGGGTAGGGAGAAATGTCATGAAATTCAACAAAGGAAGTGCAGAGTCCTGCACTTGGGAAAGAACAATCCCAGGTACCAGTACAGATTGAAGACTTGATTGTTAGAGAGTACCTGGGGATCTTGGTGCTCTGCAGGGTGACTGTGAGCCAGCAATGTGCCCTTGTGGCCAAGGACAATGGCATCCTGGGGCGGATTAGAAGGGGGATGGTTAGTAGATTGAGAGAGGTTGTCTTTCCCCTCTTCTCTGCCCTCATGAGACCACACCTGGAATATTGTGTCCAGTTCTGGGCCCCTCAGTTCCAGAAGGACAAAGAACTGCGGGAAAGAGCAGGGATGATGAAGTGAGCGGAGCATCTCCCTGATGAGGAAAGGCAGAGGGAGCTGGGTCTCTTCAGCTGGCGAAGAAGAGACTGAGAGCTAACCTCATGAATGTTTATAAATACGTGAAGGGTGCATGTCAGGAGGATGGAGCCAGGCTCTACTCAGTGGTGTCCAGTGATAGGACAAGGGGCAGTGGGTACAAGCTGGAGCAGAGGAGGTTCCACGTAAGCATAAGGAGCAACTTTTTCACTGTGAGGGTGATAAAGCCCTGACACAGGCAGCCCAGAGAGAGTGTGGAGTGACATTCAAAACCCACCTGGACACAGCCCTATGTGATCTGATCTAGGGGATCCTGCTCTGGCAGGGGAGTTGGACTAGACGACCTTTCAGGGTCACTTCCAACCCATTACTGTGTGATTCTGTAACCAGGATGGCTGTAACAACTACATGGAAAAATCTAGATTCCATGAAAAGCCACACGTGGTCCAGAACAACTTATTACTTCAATATGAATTTCTTAAAAAGTTAAAAAAGATTCTTAGACTGAATCAAATATTAACAGTCTCAGATGTTCAGATTTGATTAGAGGAGAATGATGTGGAACTTCTTTACCAAATGAAAGAGGCCCTTCCTTCTGCAGGGCAGGATCAAGACTCTCGATTCTGGCTCCTATTTGTGTTCAGATGTTTGCGCATTGCTTTGCTTTTACTGGAACTCAGGCACTGGTGCAGCCATGGCTTCATGCTCCACTGAAATATGGGGGGGTTTAGGCAGAACCTTCTAGCAGTTGTAGAAAATAAGTTACTTTCTGGCATTTGGTCAGAGCAGGTGCAGAAAGAATAGTCAGCGGCTGATATCCATCCTAGCAGAGCTCTCGCGAGGTCTGGGCTTCAGGGAGATGATCTACTGAGGTTTGTAAAATAACTGGAAACAGCAGGGAAAGCTAAACAAAAGCCTTTAGTGGAGGTCAGCAATTTGGAGAGAGGGTTTTGCCCTCTGGAGTTCAGCATACAGGTTGGAAATCCTTATTGCCCGGGATTTTTCCGACCTCTCACGACTGAGAGCCTCCCTTGCTCTGGAGCCAAGCCTCTTATTCATATTCTGCCAAACGTGGAGCACAGGAGTTGACAAGCTGTGCTTCCACAGAAGGTAGATAAGAATAAATTAAATTAGATCATTGGCTTCGTAGCAGATGGCAGGTTAATCCTGTTTACAAAGCAAGTTCTGAAAAAAACCCTGCTTGTACGTTTGTGAAAATTTACTGGAGTGAGCTGTGGAAGTGCAGGAGCTGAGTCCATTTCCCTGTGAGGGTCAGCTTGTTGTATTTAAATGTTGAACAAAATAACCAATCTGGCCATTTGCTGCAGAGGGAAAGACTGTTTTTCTGAACAGGGTCCAACTGGTTGCATTTAGAGCAGTAACATGAAGCCACCAAAAAGACTTGCCTCTGGATAGAGAAAATCCCTTAGGCAGCATGAAGTCACACTTCCTTCTCATCTCTTTATTCCAGGAAGGAAATTTATGGGAAGGGTAGAAGATGTAGGCCTTTAAATAATTCAGCTTTTCTGCAAGAGAGACCTGGTTTATACCTAACAATTATTTTTTACCTAACAAGCATGATAAAGTAGCCAAGAAGTCACGTGAGTCAAATCTTCCGTAGTTGAGGGAGAGGTGAGTTCACATTACCCTGAGTGGATGCAGAGTGCATACACTGGCCAGGGCAGGCGACTGAGGAAGAAGCTTCATTTCACCATAATTCTGCGACAGCCCTCAGTCTCTTTAGCTCCACTGACTAGACTCCTCTAAATTGATTATCTGCAGTAGCAGCCATGATGCAGGTTATTAGCAAACCCCACAAAACATATGTCCACTGATGTCTTGCAATTCTGTTGGAAACTTTGAATTAAAAAGGGCTAACTGACAAAATGGGAATGAAATGTAAGCGTGCTGCATCCGTCCTATAAGCTCTGTCTCCAAGCATTAGGTAAAGAGGGTTAAATGTTGCCTTCAGATAGATTTTCCTGCCTCAGGAGCACTCCAGTGAAAACGATGTACAACTCTACGGGTGAGCTTGTAAGGTAGGTTAGGTGGATGGGCTCGGTGATCCCAGGAGTCTTTTCCAACCAGAGTGATTCTGTGATTCTTCTTGTGGCAGAGTGCAACTCATCAGCTCCCACAGAGCAGAGTAATAAGGTGACCATAGAATCACACAGTGGTCTGGGTTGGAAGGGACTGCAGATTTCACCCTGTGCCAACCCCCTGCCATGGGCAGCGACATGTCTCACCAGACCAGGTTGCCCAAAGCCCCATCCAACCTGGCCTTGGACACTGCCACAACACCCCCTGGCAACCTGTTCCAGTGCCTTGGCACCCTCACATGGAGGAATTTCTTCCTCAGATCTAATCTAAATCTCTCTTCTTGTAGCTTGAACCCATCCCTGTTGTCCTATCACTAGAGTCCCTTGTGAAAAGCCCCTCTTCAGCTTTCCTCTAAGTACCCTTCAGCTATGACCCCAATGACCTTGCACACCCCACTGATAGCTGAAGTGTTTTAGGTGCTGCAAGGTAAAGGGTATGGGATTGCAGAATTTTTCTGGAATGCCAGGTGGTCAGAGACAGGGTAGCTTTTGCTTTTTTCTGCAATGTCAGTGTAGTCACCCAGCCTCAAAGGCTGATTCTTATATTCTTTGGGAGCTTGAGCTCCACCTGATCATGCACATGTCACATCAGTGAGGCTTGGTACGTTTAGTCAGCAGCCAGCCCTCAAAAGTACTGCAGTCCAGGTCTTTTTTTGGGTAAATATCTGCCTGGAAGGCTGAACTTTGAGGAAAGGGCGGACACCTTCCTTACAGAGTGAGTCTTCCCTCCTTCCACTCAGCTAATTCACAAGTTGGCCAGAATGATGGTTCCATTGGTCTGAGGAGTAGAGTCCTATACCTGAGCGCTACACACAGGAAACTCAGCTGAGAATCTTACACATGGATTTACACTGTTGGGCTTGATGCTGTGGCCCATCACTGAATTCCACAGTAATTCTGGTGCTTCATTGTGAAAAATGGGAAAGCAAAATCCAGGAATCCCCTGAAAAAAATCAGAGAGAGAATGGCACAGAAGAGCGGTTCTTTTGAGCTGTATAACGATATTCAGTACATGCCTGCTTCTTTCTAAAGAGATTTGAGAGAGAGGGAGAGGTTTGAAAACGTTATTTCATCATATCTTATGAAGTATGTTTAAAGTGGGATGTACATGTGTTGTAGGAAACACAAGCTTTGTAGGAGCTGTGTATACTTCAGGTAAAAGCAGTGTATCACAGAAAAGGAAGAGGCCCAGTCGGGCTCCTTGTCTGCTAAATACATTTATTATTCACTTTAGTCAACTTCTGAGCAAGTTATCTCCAGGAATTGCTGGCTTTCCTGGTTTGCATGGTCTGGGTATTGATACCTGGATCCAAAGGTAACTTCTCAATAACTGTGTCTTGCAAGATGACCAGGTCTCTTTCCCTCTCTCTCCTCTCCTTTCCTCCCATCTCAGCTACAGAGGAAAGGGGGTATTTTTCAGCTCACTGCGGGTTGCTGGATGCAGCTCCAGGTCGGGTCAGGGCCAGGACCAGGCCAGGCGGGGGCCCACTTCTTGGCCCACCTCCCCCAGGCAGAAAGGGCCCGGGAGGGAGCAGCTGCCCCCCATCTCTAGGATGGCATGGGGACTGCAGCAAGCCACCATGTCCCCTCCTGTGCCATCTCCCCCTACTGCTTCTGGGTGGTGGGAGGGAAGACAGAGCCCCGTGTGGGTGTGGTGGGGCAAAGCTCTCAGAAGCAAAAAGGGCAGGGCTGGGTCATCCGCCCTCTTTTCTAGTGTCACCTAGTGCCCACCTCTCCCAGGACAGGTCACTGGGAGGATTCTCTTAAAGCAAAATGCACATTTTTCTTCATGAAAACACAACTCTATACATCAGAAAATTTTGGTAATTTTCAAACCATAACATAGTTCCAACCCCTCTGCACAGGCAGGGACACCTTCACTGTGTCAACTCACTCAGGGGCCCATCCAACCTGGCCTTCAGCACTTCCAGGGATGGGGCAGCCACAGCTGCCTTGAGAAACCTGTTCCAGCATCTAACCACCCTCACAGGAAAGGATTTGTTCCTCATGTACAACCTCAGTCTTCACTCTTTGAGTCTGTAACCCTTTCCCCTTGTCCTGTCGCTACACACCCATGTAGAAAGCCCTACCCCAGCTTTCTTGTAGCCCACTTCAGCTGTTGGAACGATGCTAGAAGGTCAGCTGGGAGCCTCCTCTTCTCCAGTCTGAACAACCTCAACTTGCTCAGCCTGTCCTCACAGGGGAGGTGCTCCAGCCCTCTGATCATTTGAGTTTCTCTTCTCTGGACCAGTTTCCAGGAGCTCTCTGTATTTCTGATACTGGAATCCAGAACATGAAGCTGGTCTACCAGCATCCTGTGTCATTTCCCGCAGAAGAAGTCCAAGTCTGGCATGATAGCCATCTCCACAAAGCAGTTGGTGATTGTCAAGGAGGAACCTGCCTGTCAAGCACACATCTAGATAGCTTGTCCAGCCTGCCAGGCTTTGGCAAGAACTACAAAACCCACAGCTCTTCCCCAGCCTGAAGGACTACAAAGCAAGTAAACTGTTCAAACTGGTGTGAATGGATGATAAAACGTGGAGCATGTGTAGTCTGAAAAGATACATAGTCAGTAAAAAGGTACCTTACGTATTCAGTCCTGACTATGTGATGTACCCCCTGCAGCATGTGTCCTAGGAAATGAGTAACAGCAATGAAGGAAAGAGTGTCCTGGATTATATCCATGGTTCTGTAAGCACTAAAAGCTTGTTGATGTGTGCAGTTGTTCTGCTTTTAAGTGGTGATCTGTTTCAAGGGCTGACATAATTATTTGCATTAGCAGAAATTAAACGTACACTCATTCATTCATTATCAGTCCCATGGAACTTTGTTCCTTTCTGTTGTTAACTCTTTTGGTAATAACAACGTCCAGAAGCTCAAGCCAGGAGCAAGAGTCACCTGCTCTAGCGATGTCAAGGCATGTTGAGTTCCCTTGTACTTCCCATACAAAAAAGGAATCTGTCCTGTGAGCTCCAAGATCAGAGCTATCTGACTTCAAGACCCTTTTCAAAGTATTGACATGGTCTCTTGATGATTTCAAGTCCATGGATTGTGGAGCAATCCAAGCCAGTCTCTGGTTTGAGATCTCCCTGTTAACCCCAGAGTAAAGTTTGGAGGAGTGGGAATTGACTGTGCAGTGCAGTCTCGAGCCCAGAGCTGACGGTGAAGCGCTGCTTTGATAATTCAGGACATTCATCTCTCTTCTCCTGAAGCCAATTATAACTGTGTACAAACACTGTCACCTCACTAATACGAAAGAACTGTTCTCATTGCCTGACCTGGATCATGTTGCTGCAGCTGGGTGATCCGGGAGTGTCCAGATTGGGAATTAATGATTGTAGACTGGCAGCTCTGCATTCCTGTAGTGGTTTTGGTGAGCCATTGCCAGGAACTCCTTCAAAGCTAGTGGGTTTGCTTTATAATTAAATTTTTCAGTGTACAAGGAAGGCTTGGGAGCAAACACATCAAAAACAGGTAACAGATTTCAAGTTTCCTCTTTGTATTGAGGGTTTTTCCTTAAAGTGTATGTGAGTGCAAGAGAAACCAATGGGCTTTCTCTTAGCACAAGATAATACCTACACAACTCCTCCCAGTACCTAAAGGGTACCAGAGCATCTGGACTGAGAGTGGGACTCTTTACAAGGGTGTGTAGGGTTAATGGCTTTAAACCGAAATAGGCTGTTTGAGATTAGATCCGTGGTTGGTTCAAGACCACAATAAACAGAAGGAAAAGTAGCTAGGTCTTGATGAGATCTTGGGTAGAATTTGCCAGACAATGGATAGCTTAGGGAAAATGGAAGGGGTTTATTAAATCTATAACTCTATCACAAAATCACTCTGGTTGGAAAAGACCCCTGGCATCATTGAGTCCAACCATCTACCCTACCTTACAAGTTCACCCCTAAACCATATCCCTGAGCACCACATCCAAACGATCTTTAAACGCATTCAGAGATGGCGACTGAACAACCTCCCTGGGAAGCCCATTCCTGTGCCTGACGACCCTTTCTGTGAAAAAAAGTTTTCCTAATGTAAAGTCTAAATCTATCCTGTTGTAACGTGAACCCATTCCCTCTTGTTCTATCACTGATTGTTTGGGAGAAGAGACCAGCACCAACCTCTCCACAATGTCCTTTCAGGTAGTTGTAGAGAATGATGAGGTCTGCTCTCAGCCTCCTCTTCTTTAACTGAAGAGCCTCAGCTGTTTCAGTCTTTCCTCGTAAGATTTGTTTTTCAGTCCCTTCGCCAGCTTAGTTGCCCTCCTCTGCACCTGCTCCAGCACATCCTCCACATCTCTCTTGTATTGAGGTGCCCAAAACTGGACACAATACTCAGAAAGTGGCCTCCCCAGTGCCAAATACGGGAGGCACAGAAAGAAGAAAAAGGTTAAACAGGTTAGCGCATACAAGCCAGAGACTCCGTCACAATGCCATCACATACTCTGAAAAAACTCTATTGGGAGATTACTATCGTACTGGTCTCTGGGTTTTTATATTAGAGACCTGGGGAAAGGATATCAGTAAAGCAGAGAGGGATACAACCACCCTCTCTTCTATTCGTTCTGAGGGACTTGCCAGGTCCCCACGGGTTTCACACCATGGTCTGCGGACGCCAAACCCTCGACTGTTCAGACTGGCAAATTCTTCAATTCTTCAGCGTAGCTTGTTCAGAAAAACACTGATCAGACAGGCCTTGCTCCTCAGAGCCTGAACTGCATCCCCTGATGCAGGAAACATGCCTTTTAAAAAGAACCCAGTCTCTTTTATTGTCAAAGGTTTAAGGATTCTGGAGTCCTTCTGCTTCTTTCAGAACAGAGAGTTCAGTTAAGCACAAAGGAATTCTCAGATGCCTCTCCCAAGGCTTCTTCTCTCCCCAATACTCAAGCATCCTCAGCTTTACGCAGTGGCAGAAATGATAGTTTCTCTTCCTGCTGGCCAGTGGCTCAAAGATTGCCCCCGAAGTGGTGGGGCAGGGTGAGGAAGAGGAAGCCCCATGTTGACACGCTGGGGCAAAGCTCACAGAAGAGTAAAGGGTTTGGGCTCTTCATCAGCCCTCTCTTACAGTATCACCTAGTGTCCGTGCTTCCTAGGACAGGTCACTGGAAGAATCACCTTAAAGGAAAATGCACATTTTTCTTCATGAACACACAACTCTATACATCTGAAAATGTGGGTAATTTTCAACTTGTAACAAGATCTTAGGAAGAAATTCCTCCCTGTGGTGTTGTTGAGGCACTGGAACAGGTTGCCCAGGGAGGTTGTGGCTGCTCCATCCCTGGAAATGTTCAAGGCCGGGTTGGATGGGGCTGCAGGCATTGATGCCCACAGCAGAGAGCTGGCAGTGGGTGACCTGTGCAGTCTCTTGCAACCCAAATCTTTCTGTGATTCAGGAAGAGTCACTATATTGCCTTTTGGGTTCCACTTGGGCCAGGTCCTACCCAGTGCAGACTGCTGCATGTGACGAAGGGGCCTGCGACTTGGTTTTGTTCTTGATGTGACAATTTCAGCTTCTTTCTGGGAAGTACCCACAATCCACATCATAGTGGGTCATCGGTACTCCCTGCGGAGTTACTTCAACGTTAAGGCAACCTCTTTCTTGGAAGAATTTGCCATCCTCAGCAAGACCCACATAATTGTCTAGAATGATTGCAGTATTATCATATTATGCTTAAAATAAGATTCTGTAGTGCTGTCCTTCTTTTGCCACCCTTCAGTGCCTCAGATCAGGAAGAGCAGACAGGGGAGCAGAGAACGTGAGTGGCTGTGCAGGTGAGGGGAGCAGGCAGTCCCCGAGTCTGGTAATAAAGCTAGTTTATAACATCATAAAAGGATTAATTGAGTAGACTTCCCAGTGCACACATAAATAACAACTGTGTTTCTGTGTGTAGGTGGAGTAGAATAATCACAAATATCTTAGCTCTAGAACCAGTTTTTTATCTGTAGTGTAGCTCTAGCGTAAATCTGTGGAATCAGTGTTCTGCTGTGTTTCACCCAAATTAGGTGTCTTGGTGAGGCAGTGGGCACAGTTTTACTTAGAACTGGACTGGAAAGCTGAGAAGTTCGACTTGGTGTCGGTGCTTTAATCACCAAATGAAGGTCTTTGACAGTTGAAAGCTGCAAGACAACATTGATGTCACATTAGAATCTGTTGCAGCACATTAAATCCATTCAACTGTTATCCTGTTAATGGCAAGTATTTCCATTAATTGCTGTAGAAATTCATCACCTTGACCTGGCTGAGTGCCAAAAGAAAGTGTGGAAACTAATTAAGCATCGAGTTTTAAGGTAAAGTGGTAAATTGCTCATTAGACCCCTCAAAATTCTGAATTATTATGAACACAAGAAAGGTAACACTTGACTTTGCAGAAAGTGGGTCAGAGCATCTTCCTTCATCTGGCTGAATTAATTGGTCTTCATTCTTTTGCAGCAGTACACTTGTTTGGGTTAACCTGGCAGCTCCAGCCTGTTGAAGGGCAGCTGTATGAAAATGGAGTCAGTAAAGGAAACAAAGGAACAGAATCCACAGATACGACTTACTCGCCAATTGGAGGAAAAGTTTCTGACAAAACCGATAAAAAAGGTACGTGTGGGTGAGCAGGCAGACTGCTGGTAATTTAGCAATGCTGTTCAGATGCTGTATCTCCTACACTCGGACAGGGTTTTGAGCTGAGGCTCCATCTTCTCTAGTATTGATTGGAAAACATGTATGAGAAGCCAGTAACCACATTGTTTCCTTTAGCAGAATGTCACTGAAATTGGCAGCCAAGCCAAACCATTCAGGAAGGTAAAGTTCGGCACCAAATTTGGTGTCTGTCTTCAGGGCTCTGTCCCTTTCTGTGTTAAGGGAGGTGAGACCGTATCTGACCCTGTTTCCGATCAGTGCAAAGGGCTGGATGCTGTTGCTGTCTTGCAGGGCCAAGTCAGTCTTAGGCAAAGTGACGCCCTCTGTACTGAGAGGCCAGAACGTGCAGAAGGGTAGAAACCTGAACGCTTTTAAAGGCACACAGCTCTTGAAGGCATAGGCTGAAGTCAGCATCTTGTCGCGTCCTGGCTTAACCCGTCATAGTGAATCAGCTTGCAGGAATCTGCCGAGGTCTTGCAGGCTGCTGAGCCGGTCTGGCCGCTCCCTGCTGCCAGGGGACAAGTCCTGCTCTGCCCCTGTTCTCTATCCGTGCAGCTCCCTGCATCCCCATGCCCACTGCAGACGTTGTATCATACTTGAGGTGGCTGAACCAGCTCTTTTCAAGGGGCAGGGAAGCGCCAGAACTGTCACAGAAAAGGAGCAGCCTGAGCAGGGGTGTGGAAGAGAGAGCAGGGCTGTTTCTAAGGTCAACATTTCCTTTCTCTCAAGCCCTGCTGTTTACTGTTACTAGATCACCCAGTTTCAGTATCAGTGACAGCTCTGGCCCATCTGACCACCACAGTGATGCTCTCTGGCTGTAAGAAGCAGACAACCCTCCCATCAACTCCTCTGATACTCAGAGAAAGAGGATAAATCCGATTAGATCAGAGATAAGTGAATTGGAGTAGAATATGGACTCTTATCTTCCCAATTGTTAGGAGGAAGGTAAAATTGTGTTGATAGCTGCACAATAACAGGAGACTTCCAGAGCACTCCAATTTTCGAGCTGAGCAGTGATCTGATTTCGTGTGTGCCGGGTAGGATCTGTGACTGTAATCGTGAGACGAGGGGTGACGTTTTTGTACCAGTCCCTCCAGAAGGAAGATTATATCTCACATCAATAACCTTACAAATCAGTGTGGCACAACTGGATCAAGATCACCTTAGATAAATGAGCGATAGCAGTGTCTGTAAGGTGGCAATGATGTTGTTATCCATTATTTTGTCCCTTAGAATGGAAAGGTAGTGAATTGCAGTAAATGTGTTATACAGTTTTGTGTTTTCATCCTGATGCACCACGGGATATAACTCAAATCGTTGCCCTCAGATGTGTTAAATCATTTTGTCAACACGACAGAGATGTAATAAAAGCTCTTCCCAAGCATTTGGCTTCCAAAGGAGAATGCGCAGGGAAAGCATCAAAAATCTTAAGAATTAGATGCTTGAAAGCATCGATAAGAATCTGTGAGGCAGTGGAGGCCTAGTATGGTGGGTAAAAAGCAAAACCACCTGCCTCATACCAGGCAATCCCATCGTCTGTGAAGCTACACAGTCTCTCCACAACACCAGAGCATGGGGGGCTGTGATAGCAGAGCCCTACACTGAGGGCTGTTCCAGCAGTTGCAGAGGTCACTGGTGAGTACAGCTAGACTTGTCCTCTCTCACCATTTGGAGGTAACCTGTAATCCAGAGTCTATTCTGCCAAGGAGTCTGCACTTGGGAAAACACAAGACAGATCACGTGGAGCGCATACCAACCGTTTGCAGATTCATTAGCCTGGTGATGGCTGGTTTTTGTTGCTTGTCTTCTTTTCCATTCCTTTTAATACATGTCAGTAAATTTATTCCTATGGCTCATAAAAAAATTTCCCACCTGGATGTTCTGGGAAGGAGCATTTGGAAATGGGCAACTCCTTTCACTACAGCAGGACACTACAGAAAGTGGTAATGCTTTGCCTCTGTTTCCACAAGGCTCAATATGTGCTGTCAGATTTTGCAACCTGCCATGTTCCCAGCTCAACACAGCATCAAAGAATGCTTCCCCAGCCTTTGGAACAATGGATTCTAACTAATCTTTTAATAAAAATCGGGTTGGCAAAGCAGCAAAGTCAGGTTTCTTGAAGAATAACATGTTGACCCCATGACTATGAGTTAACATTTTAATATGTAGTAGTGTGATGAAAAACTCGGACATCCTATTGATGCTGGGATTTACCAGGGGAGTACAAGGAGATTGATTGTTTCAGGATCTGTAATAATCAGCACATGGGTACTTTTGTGTGAAGATAATTGGCACCACGCTGTTCGAAGCTTTACGTTCTTAACGACACAGGAAACCCATGATTAGGAATCTGTCTTCTCTTTCAGACTTGAGAGGAAAGTGAGATTAGAAAGAATGGGGAAGAATTAACACTGATTGGCAAGACTGGTCGCTCTCCAAGGAATCAGCTCTAGATAATTCAATGATGTTTTCTCCTAAGAAAAATGTTGCTGTGAGAAAGATGCCTTTAGAACAAGAGCAGGAGTTCAAACTTTTTTCGAGGAAGACCAAGGAAGCAGAGGAGGACAGGGAGCAGTGAGGCTTCATGTGGGTCTTTGTGCAGCCAAATAACTGCTTAGTCCAATTAGGCCAAGAAAGAGCTAAATTCTTTCTCTGTGAAGAAGGCCCAGTCTTTCAGTGAATGTGCAGACAGGCACTTGAGACGTGGCTGGTAGCCTTTCCATGACATGCTGTTGTCTGACAACGTGGTGTTTGGAGCACAGAGATGCTGCGACTGCGTTCTTTCCGTAGCTAGTGGATAATAACCTGTGTTTTCACTGTGAACAACAGCATGAGCTTCTTTCCTGTGTAATGAGATCAAAGCAAGTCTAAGCACATCTGGGTTTCTTTTAAGATTAATAAAGCAAAACTGTTATTATTAAAGCAAAGGTCTTTTCATCCAACTGGAAAGATGCAGTGAGCCGGTCTTTTGATCTTAGCAACAGTAACCTGATTGTCAGCTTCATTTGTTAACATCAATTAATCAAAATAGTCCCTGACATCATGCTTTTTATTTTCAACAACAAAACGGGCTTTCTTGCTTCAACAGACTCTGAAACAGGTACTGTAAAGGACCTTGAACAGGGACCAGTAATGCCATTAACTTCGGAAATGATGCTCCATCCTTGACTTTTTCCTTAGTGCTCTGCCATCTCGTAATTGAATCCCATTAATTACCACCTATCAATATCACCAAAAAGTTTCTTAGTGTTTTATTTAACCCAGGGAAATTGCTAGCAAGGAATCATTAAGATTTAATATCTCTGGAGGACTGGAAGTAGGGGAAAAAGGGTTTTAAATTTACATCAACCAAGTAGGATCTCACGTGGCTTCGGGTGGGAAGGGATCCATGTTTGTTGCCCAACACAGGAGGTTTAATTCTCTGCTCAAAACTCAACATTCAATATTTTTCCATGAAGCAAATTGGACAGCAGGAGTCTCACCTAGAACCTTTTAAGGCAGCAATTTGGACATATTTCAACTGAGGAACTAAGTATTTTGCACTATTAGAACGCAGGTTCTGTGCCCTAAAAAAGATGCTTTCATGTGCTAAGGTGTTAAAAGTCAGCTCCTAGTTTGTGCTTTAGATGTGGTGACACAAAGCAGCCATAAAGCTGGAAGATCCCATTCCCTGAGGATTGTTCCTGCCTTGTAAATTAAATCCCAATTCATTAAGAACACTAAGTACTTCCTACACTAGTTAAAGCTCATGTAAGCTTTCCGTCGTTAATGCGGTCAGGGTAACACAGGCCGTGGCTTTGCTTCTGCTGTTTTCATTTGCAGAGGTAATTTATACAATTTCATGTGCATTATGTTGCACTAGGTATTTATGTGCTTTATTGTAAAAAGTGAGGTCCCAGTTACCCTGCTTGCTTCTCTTCATCCTTCATTGTCATCCTGGAATGAAACAATACACAAATGGATGTGGCTGCTGAGCTGAATCATCTTCTCCTTCCTCTTCTTCTAGAAAACGTGTGCTGTCCTGCTTTTTTCTAGTTGAGGGAAAGTACAGAACTGTGAGTTAAGAGTTTTGCAAGACCTGCAGCGGGATTGGTTTGGATTTTAGCAGGACTCAGTCTCTGGTTTGCATCACGTCACGATGCTGATCATAGCGAGTCATTAAGCCACACAAAGATGGTGATACAAGCCAGCAAAGCAAGCAGCCAGCTCCAATGACATCTGGCAATGTCTCCTTTACGCATTGCATTTCCCTTCCTATTTCAGCTCTCGTGCCCATGTAGGAAGTTCTACAATGGAGATGTCTGCAAATCTATTGTTAGGAATTCTGACACTACGCCAGTTTTCTCTCTAGATTGCCTGCCCCTATCCTTCGTGCCCCTGTTATGCTTTCGTGCCAAAAAACCAAGCCAAAAGAGATCTTCTTTATTTCTTCAGGACTAGATTATCACTGCCATAATAAAATCACTAGGCATGGCAACGAATAGAACTCTAGGCTTTGGATGTGGGCTCCGACTCACCAGGTTTGATGGATTTTCTGTCCTCGCTGAGGTCCGTTTGTGCAGCTCATGCAATGTCTGAACTACATGCCAGGGGAAGGTCTCCTGCTGCCTTCTCTCTGTGGGCTCGTAGTTGAATGGGTTTTGTTTGCATAGCTGACAGGTAAAGGCCATGTTTCCTGCAGCAGCACTTCTACTGGTTTATATTCAGTAAAGTGTTCCCAGATTTCCAGGGCAAAACTACCCTGAGTCACCCACTGTCACTATTGCGTGCCCGTTTATTTGTGGATTTTAATGAATTGAATAAAAAATGCATTGGTTTCAGTGAAAAGCCCTCTGTGTAGAGGTTCTTTCCAATGTATTCTCTATCTAAGGCATGTTTGCATCTCGCGACCTGATCTTCACCCGCTGTGAGTGCACCACTGACTGTTTTGTTTGTCTTTGGGATATTAGTGTTCCAGAAGGGACGGGCCATAGACACTGGAGAGGTTGAGATAGGAGCACAAGTGATGCAGACGATCCCCCCTGGTCTGTTCTGGCGCTTTCAGATCACTATACATCACCCAGTGTACCTGAAATTTAACATTTCGCTGGCAAAGGATTCTCTGCTGGGAATTTATGGAAGAAGAAACATTCCACCTACTCATACGCAGGTAATCATTCCACTTCTCTCAGGCTACCAAGCAGCAGTGGACAGAATGTTCACAGCACACTCCCAGAGAAGGGAGGGAGGAAGGGACATGTTGTGACCACAAAAGGCAGTGCATTTATCCCTTTCTTTCTCTGAGGTCTTTCTATGCCTTCGAGACCAGCTCTCTCTGAGGAAGGTATGGTGTTGTACTAGTTAGGAGCATCTGAGATGAGGGAGAAGGAGATGCTGTGCTGCCATGTAGCTCCAGCATCTTCTTTGTGAGAACAGAGCGATGACGTACCACATCATTCAAAAATGCTCTGATCTTAGAATCACAGAATCATTGCGGATTGGAAGGGACCTCAAAAGATCATCTAGTCCAATCCTCCCGACACAGCAGGATCCCCTAGACCAAGTCACACAGGAACACATCCAGGCAGGTCTTAAACATCTCCAGTGAAGGAGACTCCACAACCTCCCTGGGCAGACTGTTCCAGTGCTCTGTCACCCTCACTGGGAAGAAATTCCTTCTCGTATTTATGAATCACTGAATCATTAAGGTTGGGAGACATGTACATGGTCATCCAGTCCAGCCATCAACCCAACACAACTCTGCCCACTAAACGCTGTTCCCCAGGGCCACATCTACTTGTTTTTAGAATCCCTCCACCCCTCCCTGAGCAGTCTGTTCCAGCCCCTGATCATTCTGCCTGGAAAGAAATTGTTCCTGATGCCCAACCTAACCCTCCCCTGACACAACTTGGGTCCATTTCCTCTTATCCTATCACTAGTGACTCGGGAGAAGAAACTAACCCCCGCCTCTCTACACCCTCCTTTCAGGTAGTCATAAGGAGCCATGAGGCCTCCCCACAGCCTCCTCTGCTCCAATACAAATAGTTAAACAGACACAAAAAAAACCCAAACAAGCCATTCCTGATGTATGAAGACTTTGTTTTTTGAGTGTTTACTCCTGATGATTTTCTGGAGAAAATCAAGCTAAACAGTAAAAATATTTGGAGGTTTTTAGGTTTAATCTACTTGGCTGCAATTTCTATGGAGAATGGATTTTTGAGCGCGGTCACACTCCATGGAGTGTGATAAACACATATATGGAATCATGGAAAGATTGGTTAGAAGGGAACTCTGGCATCTGAACTCAAAATGTATTTACTGGAGTTTTGGTCTTAGAAATAAGTGACTTTTGCTGTCATTGACGTGAATTGAAGCTGGGTCTTCCATTGAGCTGAAGCTGAACTTTACCCAAAACCTTAGGTAAAGATGCTTAGAAAAGCCTACAGGAAATATCTTCATCTCTTTGCCAGGGTTTACACCTCCGATTCTTTGGGGTTGACTGGTCTTAAAGTTGCCATCATGGTTGGACCCGGTGATCGCAAGGGTTTTTTCCAGCCTGGATGATTCTGTGATCACCAGGGTTAGTTATTAATTAACTTTCATGTAACGTAAAGATACGTCTTTGCATGAATGAACTTAAGTACAGATGAAAAGTATAGTCAGGATTTTATGTACAGTACCAATACCAAGGGACAAACATTTAAAACCTGGTGTTGAACAATGGGGGCTTTAATCTGTTCCTGATGCTTGAGATGAATGACTGTGTAACACAGGCACTGCAGCTCGGGAATTTGGGGCTATTTCCATTCAAGAGATGCAATTTTGGAATTAATTCCAATGTGTCTAGTGAAGCAAGTCTGAGTTTACCCTGCTGTAGCAAACAGCAAGTCCAGATGCCAGAATTTACCTACCATAATGCTTTTTACAGGGAAATCGAAGCTAAATAGAGTAGGTTATGCAGCTTCTGTCCACATTGGTGAGTGCTTGGGTCATCCCTCTGAAGGTTTCAACTGTTGACTCCTGTTTGCAGAGCAGATGCATAAAAAAACCTGCGAGGCAATTAATTTTGCTCATTATTCTTTTCAGTTTGATTTCGTAAAACTGATGGATGGAAAACAGTTAATTAAACAGGAGCCAAAAACCACAGAGGAGTCTCAGCAAGCTCCCAGGAATCTGATCTTAACTTCACTGCAAGAGACAGGTTTTATCGAGTACATGGATCAAGGCGCCTGGCACATGGCGTTCTATAATGATGGCAAGAAAGTGGAGCAAGTGTTTGTTCTGACTACAGCGATTGGTAAGAGCAATTAGAGTAAAATTGTTATTCTGATTATTACATTGGAAAGCTGTATCGGCAGAGAAATTATTGACCTTGATTCCAGCTTCTCCCAAGTATTCTCTTCAATATGCTTTATTTCAGCCTAGTTGAATTAACTTCAGTGGAGCAGCTTCACGTTTATGCCACTAGTAGAGAAGAAGCAACATTTGTTTTTTAAATATGGATTCTATCTAATTAATTACATTAGGGGGTTTTTTTTTATGCGGTACCTTGAACGGTTGAATAATTTCTGGTGTTTTGTTTTTTCAAGTAAAAGAGATTCGATCTGTCCTCTCTGCTTACACGGGAACCATAAAGATCACATCAGTTTTCAAGATTTTCAGTTTTTATTTTCAGAGTTGTAGTCAGAAAGTGTAAAAGTGTTTGTGGAGTTGGTTGTAACCATAGTTAGGTGGTTGGGTGCTGTTGGCTAATAGTGCTACCTCTATAAATCCATTTTGCTTGGAACACAAAAGGCAAAAAGGCAGTGTCCTGATGACATCAGTTCCCTACTGTCTCTCTAACACTTGTAGGTAGACAAATGTTTGCAGCTCTAGGTGTTGTCAGTGGGCCTTGCTTCTTTGGAACAGGGTTTCTCTGGAGTTTAAATTTAGGTAAAATGTTGGATTTTATGACAGTGTAGGTTTTCTGCAAGACTTTAAATACTGTACCCTTTCGTTAACCTGTTCTACCGTATGCTTAGCAAGATGTCTTCACTAGGAATGGACACGCCACCTGCTCAGCACAACAATTGGATGCTATTTTTACTTGATGGTAAACACCTTGCCAAGCTGGACAGGATGGTTCAAACACCACAATTTTGAAGGACTTGCAGGAAAAGAATTTAGAAATGGAGATAGAATTGGGAGGACTGGTTTTCTTTTGAAAGTCTGTGTTTGCTCTGTAGAGCAAAGTTGATCTTCTACAAAGGAGAAGAAATGCTGTTGCTCGATGCCATGTGAGAAAACAGTATTCAAGCAATTTATGAAGCCTCTTTGCAGATGCTCTCTGAAGAGTATGGAACTTGGCTGACCTCCAGTCCTGATCACAATCCAAGTACCTGCCACCCTGTTTATTTCTACTGTAGGGTATTTGTTTACATGGGAGGGTTTAACCAGTCTTTCATTGCTCAGTAGTACCCTCTCCAAAACCAAAAATATGATTGGATGTAATGATTTTTGTTCCCGTTACATTGAAAGAAAGAGAAGTTTTCCATCCCTTGTCTGGCCAATAAGCAGAAGAGACTAATTCTTACAGAGAAGTGCAGTGAGAGCCACAGTGCAGACAGGACTTACAGAATCATAGCATCATTACGGATTGGAAGGGACCTCGAAAGATTATCCAGTCCAATCCCCCTGACAAAGCAGGATCATGTAGGCCAAGTCACACAGGAACACATCCAGGAGGGTCTTAAACATCTCCAGTGAAGGAGACTCCACAACCCTCCAGGGCAACCTGTTCCAGTGCTCTGTCACCCTCACTGGGAAGAAGTTCCTTCTCATATTGATGTGAATCCTTGTATTTAATTTCAGAAAAGGCTGTGAGAAGACTTTCTAGGGAAAACGAATGTTCATACTGCTAGAATCTACTGCTGATTAGTTTGAAAATAGCTGGCTATTGTGTTTTCATGACCCGTCTGTCTTCTCATACTATTTATTGCGTAACAGTCCTTAGAATCACAAAATCATCAAGCTTGGAAAAGACCTTCAAGATCATGAATTCGAACCATCTTTCTGGCAACCCCCAACCACTAACCCATCTCCTGAAACACTGTGGCTCTCCATTTGTTGGACCCCTCCGAGGCTGGTGCCTCTACCCCATCCCTGGGCAGCCTGTTCCAAGGCTTCCCCACTCTTTCTGGGAAGATGGTTTTCCTAAGATCCAATGCCTGGCACAACCTGGCTCCATTTCCTCTTGTCCTATTGCTAGTCCCTAGGGAGAAGAGGCTAACACCCATCTCACTGCAACCCCCATTCAGGTAGCTGTAGAGAGTCATGAGGTCTCCTCTCAGCCTCCTCCTCTCCAGGCTGAGCAGCTCCAGCTCCAGCCTTATCCACAGCCTCCCCTTGCTGATTTCGACAAAATCGCTCTCTGAATAAAGGCCAGCCCAAAGTGGACATTGTACCAAAGTGAAATAACCTTTCAAAACATCAGTGTCAGATCTTCGTAGGGACGATGTACCACTGAGTCTGGAAAACGGAGAAGCATACCCATAGACCAAGAGAAGAATTGATAATGAGCAGTGAAACGTGTTTAAACTAATGACAGGCAGCGTATCCATGACGCTTCTGAGAAGGAGTTGGCTTTTTACTCAGAAACAGGCATCGTGTATGGGTTGTGGGCATCTGACGGTATAAACTGAGAGCAGAAAAGGACCATTTTTACATAACAGCAGAAATTTTCAAAAGGAACCAATACTTACCTGTCCAAATCTCCATAAATAAGATAAAAATAAACTTATTTCACTTATTCGTAGGAGCTGTAGAAGGTGCTTATAGTCCATGTCTTGACAAGTTACATTGGACTTTAAAAATATGTTAGATTTGGTTAAGTCATAGAATGGCCTGGGTTGGAAGGGACCTCCAAAGGGCATCTAGTCCAACCCCTCTGCAGGCAGCAGAGACAGCCTCACTTAGATCAGGTTGCCCAGAGCCTTGTCCAGCCTCACCTGGAATAACACCAGGGCAACCTGTGCCAGTGTTCAACCCTGCTTCTGCTCAAGAACTTCTTCCTAACATTCCATTTCAATTTGCCCTTCTCTAATGTCAAACCATTGCCCCTCATCCTATCACTCCAGGACTTGGTAAACAGTCCCTCTGCAGCCTTATTGTAGCCATCTTCAGGGATTGGAAGGTTGCCATCAGGCCCCCCAAGAGCCTTCTCTTCTCCAGGCTGAACAACCGCAGCCTCCTCAGCCTGTCCTCAAAGATGAGGTTCTCCAGCCCCCTGATCATCTTCATGGATTCCTCTGGACCTGCTCTACCAGATCTACATGGTGTGCCCTTTCATAAGAAAAGATTTTGCTCCCAAACCACTTCCCTTGAAAAGATAATCCTCAGAAAGATCTGGGTTTTCTTCTTTGTCCCCAGCATTTATTATTTTGTTGGGAAGGAGTCATGTTTTCCGTCCTCCTACAGCCAGATCTACTTCCCCGTCTGTACGTTCCTGTGGCCCCAAAACTTCAGAGACCCTCAATCCTAGTGCCAACCTCACAGGAACCTACTCCACATGGGAGCACCATCACTTTGGATTTGCTTCCTATTCTTTACATAAAGCCCATACAAACCAGTAACTCCACTGCATACCCGCAGGAAATCCATGTGTAAATGAAACCATGGACAGACGTGAACCTGCCCCCAGATGTATGAGGTGAAGTGCTTCACTCTTTGAAGCTGTGGGATGAAACATAAGCAAGTTTAAGATCAGAACTGAGGGTGGGGGCTTTTTTGCTTCAAATCTTCATTGCAATGAGTTTCATCACTGCACTACAGCGGGTGATTTTTTTCATGTGATTGTGTGGAAGTGGAAATGGCACCCTCCTCCAAGGAATTCAATGCTCGCCGTTCAAATGAACCCCATAGAACGCAATTTACTCTATAAACAGGTTTCAAACAAATTACTCGAGCAATAAAGGAAAGTGTTTAAGGTGGACATTTTTCAGCAAATACTCTGGTTCTTGCAGTGCTTTTAATGGTAGTAAATTTTACATGAACACTTACTTTAAAAGCTTTTTAGAGTAATATAGATGATGCACTTGTTATCTCCAAGCTGTCAAGACAAAAATCTAATATTTGTAAGCTGCTCAAACAGGAATTTTGTTTTATGCTCCCTATGAATGGAAATTGGTGGGGGGGGGTGTCTTACTGCTTCTGCAACTGTTTATGTCTTGAGATGTGTCCTGCAGAGTGAGGTGGAGATGCCATTCAATTTGTGTTCTTCTTTGTGCACAACTCTCTGAATCCACAGAAATCCTGGATGACTGCTCAACTAATTGCAATGGGAATGGAGAATGTATCTCGGGACACTGCCACTGTTTCCCAGGATTCCTTGGTCCTGATTGTGCAAAAGGTAATCTCCTGTTGACTGACTCACTGTGCATGACAGGGATCATGACTATGAGGTGTGACCACTGTGCTTGCAAAGACTCTACCTGTCTGTACTTCTGGGGGCTGTCTTGATACCAAACCCCAGACTGCTGAGACTCCAGAGGAAGTCAAGGCAAGATAGAAGCCTGCCTTAGTTAATGAAGACTGAGTTAGGGATAAGTTGATCAAACTAGATGTACGTAGATCTGTGGGCCCAGATGGCTAGATGATCTAGATGATCTTTCGAGGCCACTTCCAATCCCTAATGATTCTGTGATGAAAGAAGGTTAAATGCCTTTTTTTCAGCCAGGCAGCAGATACAGCACAAGCACACATGTAGAAAGTTTCTTTCTGCTCTACTTGAGCTCAGATGCATCAACCTCTTCTCTCTCCCTTATTCCCCAAGTTAATAGATTTCTCCATGCCTTTGCTCCATGCTAACAAAACACAGTTTTTAATAACAGTGTTAGCTTCGCATAGTTTGTTCTGTTATCTCAAAGTGACAAACACAGAATCCCAGAACATCAGGGATTGGAAGGGACCTTGAAAGGTCATCTAGTCCAATCCCCCTGACACAGCGCAATCACCTAGACCAAGTCACACAGGAACGCATCCAAGCAGGTTTTAAACATCTTGAGAGAACGAGACTCCACGGCCTTCCTGGGCAGCCCCTTACAGTGCTCCATAACTCTCTGTGAAGAAGTTCAATCTCATGTTTATGTGGAACTTCCTATGTTCCAACTCACACCCATTGCCCCTTGTCGTATCACTAGATGACACTGAGAAGAGCCTGGCTCCATCCTCCTGACACCCATTTATTTATAAACATTAATGAAGTCACCCCTCAGTCTCCTCCAAGCTAAAGACATTCTCACTTTGAAGAGAATTGCATAAGTGAGTGAAAAAGTTCTGGGGTCATAACTTGGATAGGCTGTAGGAAAGGACCTAAAGCAGTTTAGACACTGTTTTCCCTCACTGGGGCAAAAAAAAAATGTTGTTTGTAGTGATTGTAAGTGAGTTTACTTATGTTCCAGAAGCTTCTGTTGGTATCACCCATAATGTGCTGCCTATGAGGTCTGGAAGTTCTCATGTTTTTCCAACGTTTCCACACCTTTAGGCTCGGCTTTATGTTTTAAGAGCTTGATTGGCTCAGAAATTGAGACTGGAATGTTAAAGTTAAGTTTCCGCATGCCTGGTTTCTGTGCAGGTGAGGAATGACTAGAATTTCAGTGATGTTAATTATTCCTAGAAGAAAGAAAATAAGAAGGCAGTGTTCTGCTTCAGCTCACAGGAAAGAATACCCATCTCACTGAGAACCATAAGAAGCCATGGCTGCACATTTGCTGTGTTGGCCAACCCAGGGGAGGGAATTCTTTTTGTCTTCTGAGATATTTCATGTCAAAATTAAGGTGTTCTAGCGAAGCAGACTAAGCAGGCAAGGACACTGCATTACTGCTGCACCACCTAGCCCCAGGATTTCAGCCTGGCACAAGCCTAAATCGGGTGGAGGATCAGGGTATGGAGTGGAATAGCACTTTTGCAGACCAGTAAACACAAGAAATGTTGATCCATGTAAGTATGTAAATACGTTAAAAAGGTCAATGTGCCTCCCTCAGACTCATGCCCAGTGCTGTGCAGTGGAAATGGAGAGTATGAGAAAGGTCACTGTGTGTGTCGCAACGGCTGGAAGGGACCGGAGTGTGATGTTCCAGAAGAACAGTGTATTGATCCAACCTGCTTTGGCCATGGAACATGTATCATGGGTGTCTGCATCTGTGTCCCTGGATACAAAGGAGAGATCTGCGAGGAAGGTTTGTGAAGTATCCTTCTCTATTATTAGGGGCTTGATTTTTGTCTTTAATCTCCAAACTCGTTGGAAGGCAGTTAAGAATTCACACAGATGTGAGAAGCTTACGGCGAAGCAGCATTGTCTTGATCAAAAGCCCCTCTACAGGGACTAACACTGAAACAGAAAATTACCAAAGGTAAAGACATTCAGATCTCAGTGAGAGTCAGTGAAAGCTGACTGCATAATTTCCAAGATTCATGTTTTTATTCTAAAATACTAGATTTTTTTTAACATTGTCAAGTAAGACTGTCTCGTGGCTGTAGCATAGGCACTCCTCCAAAATACTCAGGTTCTCTTTTGATCAAGGATTCTAGTTCTCAGATGTTTTCAGCATCCTCCCTCTATTAAATCTCAGTAGCGAGAACAGAATGGGCCTTGGTGATGTTAGGTCATTGACTAGGCTTGATCAGAAATCTTTTCCAGCCTCAGTAATTCAGAGTCCATAATAATTCTGTGGTGGATGTGACATAGCACTGTTTGAAATAGTACAGTTTCAAAGAGAGCTTCAGGAGAATGTTTCTGACCTGCTCAGGTGCCGAAAGTTTCAGAAAAAGAGAACAAAGCCAAGAAAACCCCAATGGGAAAAAGCAAGTAATGCAAAGATTAACTCACTGAGGCCACAATGACGAACAAGCCTGTAGCCGGTGAGAGCTGACTCGGTTGATGAGTCTCTTCCCATAGCACGATCCTGCAAAGTGGCTGGGGGAGAAAGCCCTATTAGGTAAATGTACTCAGCTGTTGAAAGCTGGAGTGCAAAAATACTGGATCTTCAAAGTAAGAGACACGTCAATGTTTTGAAAAGGTGGGATTTTGCAGAAATAAGGTGGGTAAACCAAACCTGTGCAGCACTGATTCCTCTCTTTCACGATTACACGGTGCTCTGCGAAGGCCTGGAAAGCTCCAACAGATACAACAAAAATCATGAAATAAGATCTTTAATTGGCAGCTCAAAAGATGAAACATCACTTCTTTATTGTTGGGTCAAAAGGTCCTGTGACCTGGAGGCTGTTAATCTCTACACCCCAATTACTTAGTCCCCGCTTAGTGAAGTAAAGGATCTCTTCATTTGTCTTACACAGAATAAACTGCTTGTTTACAGCTGGGTTATTAAAACAAGCTGGCACTTGGAAAAAACAACCTCACAAGAACTTTCTGAGTGCCTCTGTAACATTAGTCAGAAGCATGATCTAACACGACCAGGCTTTTGGCTAATTGTTTGCCGTGCCCAGACCCCACAAATCCTCTTCCTGCAGCCTCCTGAGAAGACAGACTGTGTTCTGCTTCAGATCTGTCTCGTTAGAGTGATGCTGGGGCTTCCTGAAAGCCTCTGCTGATTATACAGCACTAACCAGCTGATTTAAATTCTTCTGCAGTGCTCCTGAATTTTTCACTTGGAAGAGTTTAATCCAAATTGAGAACAAATTTAGCTTTTTGTCTGTTTGCAAATTGTTCATCAGTACGTTATGACTTTTATGAATCTGTTCATTATCTGCAATTGCCCGGCACATACTTTTTGTGAGCAAGTGAGACTTTTTCACAGCCAGAGATTCACTACTCAGTGGTAGTGGGGGGGGGGCATTATTTTTTGTACCAAATTTTCAGCTCTAGGATCATCGGATCATCATGCACCTATAGGATCATCAAGTCCAGCCCTTATCCCAACATCTCCCTAATCCCTAGACCATGGCCTCAAATGCTCTAGCTACTTGTTTTTTAAACAGCTCCAGGGATGGTGACTCCATGACCTCCCTGGGCAGCCTGTTCCAGTGCTCAGCCACTCTCTCAAGAAAGAACTTCTTCCTAAGTTCCTAAGATCCAATTTAAACTTCCCCTGACACAACTTAAGGCCATTTCCTCTCATCCTATAATTAGTAATTTGGGGGAGGAGACCAGCACCAGCCTTGCTACAACCTCCTTTTAGGTAGTTGTAGAGAACAATAAGGTCTCCTCCCAGCCTCCTCTTCTCTGGACTGAATAACCCCAGTTTCCTCAGCCACTCTTCATAGGGCATGTAAGCTCTATAAAGCTCTCTCTAGAGAGAACTTTCCACAAGGAGGTGAAGACTTCCAACTTCCTTTTCCCACATGTAAGTAAAACAGCACAAATACCCGAGTGGAAGCACAGTGCACAGCTCTGAAAGTCATTTCTCCCAGCCCTGCTGCTGAAGCACAGGCTTCACTGACTTGGACCTTGGATCTGTCTTTAGGATCTACATTTTAGAAATAAGAAATCCTTGACAAGCAGAACCTCATCATCTCTAACACGTTTGCTTCTTTCCTTGATTTTGGTTTTGCAGAAAATTCTGGTTTTACCTTGTGTGAGTTACCTCTGCTTTTGTTTGGGCATAGCCCGCCCCATTAACCTGAGTGACTGATGTGTTTCACTAGGAAGCCACTGAGAAGGTGGCAGCGTTGTGCTCTAAGCTTGTGTATTCCCTCCTTGCTTTCCAGAGGACTGCTTGGATCCGATGTGTTCTGGCCATGGCGTGTGTGTTCAAGGAGAATGTCACTGCTCCATGGGCTGGGGTGGTGTGAACTGCGAGACGTCGCTTCCCGTGTGCCAGGAGCAGTGCTCAGGGCACGGCACTTTCCTCCTGGACACCGGCCTTTGCAGCTGCGAACCGCAGTGGACGGGTTCCGACTGCTCCACAGGTAACCTGGAGATGTTACTGTTTTCAGTGTTATGCTTTCTGCTTGAGTGCTGAAAGGAAGGAGCTGCTATTGCTGTGCTTGTATGAATTCTAAAAACAAGATAGGGACAAACAGAGGTGCTGTGTTAATGGGCTTGTCAGCAGCTGCCTCTCTGTTGACAGGGACAGAGAGGTTTTTCCTGTGACAAGAATGTTGACTGCCTGATTGCATGACAGCAAGAATAGTAGTCCTGCAAGAGAGTAAGTGCCTCCTGACATGGATTGGAGTCAAGCTTGGCTCTCACCAAAGATGTTGAGCACTTACCAGGCTCGTGCAAACGTCAGAAAGTTCAGCAAGGTCGAGTGCAAGGTTCAGTACTTGAGCTGGGGTAACTCCTGCTGTGCAGATGAGCTGGGGAACAAAGGGATTGAGAGAAGCTGTGCAGAGGAGGACTTACAGGTAGTGGTGTGTGAAAAGCTGGACATGAGAAGGCTCTGGGGAGACCTTATAGTGGCATTCCAGTACCTGAGGGCGCTACAGGAAAACTGGAGAGGGCTGTTCGCAAGGGTATGCAGTGACAGGACAAGGGGCAATTGTTTTAAACTAGAGCAGGGCAGATTTAGGTTGGATGTTAGAAAAGGTTCTCTACAGTAAGGGTGGTTGAACACTGGAACAGGTTGCCTAGAGAGGTGGTAGAAACTCCATCCATGAAGGCATCCAAGGGCAGGCTTGATGGGGCTCTGGTCAACTTGATCCAGTTCAAGATGTCCCTGTTCACTGCAGGGGAGTTGGGTTAGATGACCCTTAAAGGTCCCTTCCAGCCCAACACATTCTTTGATTCATGCAATGAGGGAATCCACAACTCTCACAGAGCCAGAAAGGATATAGAAAACCACCAGTCTGAGTGCAGTGACTAATGAGCAAGGAGGCACTATCAAAAGAATCTTTAAACAAAAATGACCATCCATTCTCTCAAGCTGTGATAAAAACTCTCTTCTGCCTTAAAGGACCATCAAGATTTGATCGCAGTGGATTTGATTAAGAGCTGAAATGGATTTCCTCTGTGCTTTGTGCATTTTGGTTTCTTTTTCTTGAAATGAATGCATTCTGGTCATTTGACTCTGTAATGGAGCTTGTCATTATCAATGTACCTACCACTATATTTTCTTTTCCCCTTTAAAGCTTACAACACCAGTATCTCAGGTGAGAACCAGCCCATCCCAGTACAGAACAGATGCAAGTGACAGACCTGCTGAATACTGTTCAATACAATCAGTGGTCCAAGTTACCAATTTTTTAGAAATCATTATTGAAAAGGACATTTTGAAGAGTAGAAATTTCCACTCAGACTTTTCAAGCCTATGCTTATGATCTTTAAGTTGGAACCTAGTGAAATGTCCCCCTCCATGATAATTGTTAAGCAACAAAATATTGACCTGCCAATAATTTTCATAATACCTGCCTTTTCAGTTTGACACTGTCAGATAGGGTGCCTGCTTTGATAAGAATCGACTTCTTTCTTGGCTTTCAGCAAAAGCCCTGTTGTTTGTGCTTGTATGGTGTATTTTATTGTGTTAATGATAATCTCTCAAGGTCGAGTTGAAGGCCTCTATCTAGTGGAGTGCCCTAGGGCTCAGTGCTGGGACCAGTCCTGTTCAATCTAGTCATTGATAACTTGGATGAGGGATTAGGGTGCACAGTCAGCAAGTTTGCTGATGACACAAAGCTGGGTGGTGTCGCCGACACCCGTGCAGGCTATGCTGCCATTCCGTGAGACCTGGAGAGGCTGAAGAGCTGGGCAGGGAGAAATGTAATGAGGTATAACCAGAGCAAGTGTAGAGTCTTGCATCTGGGCAAGAACAACAGGTACGCGTACCAAAAAAACCCCTCATCCTTCAGTTTCTGGTAAACACAATTTTGTTTAGTTTTTAGAAATTCAACTTCCTGCCACTAACTGGAAATGAAAAGTAGCCATTAAATTGGACACCATAAATGCTGAGCTGTGACATGGTTGGATTAATTGCTGGGTCAGAAGTGGCCAGCTTTAAAGAAGCAGTCTCTGTACGCAGTTCTATATAAATATTTGAGGGGGCAAATGCACTAAATCACAGAGTTACAGAGTGAATTGGGTTTATTTCTGGTCTTCTATCACCTGGGCCTTGTGAGGACTTGGAGGTGTCCATATAGGAATGTGAATTCTGATTCTGTCCTCTTTTTTGAGTCATCAGCTGTATGTCTCCAGGAGTCCACCAAATTTTTGCAATGTTTTTCTGAAGAGCTGTTCCTTTTGCTTTAGGCCTTCTGTGTGTTCTTAAGGATTTACTGAATAAAGCAGAATTCACCAGTCCAAATGAGTACTGCAAGGCTGGTATAACCAGGGCAGCCCAGTGTTTGAGATGTTTCCTATGTGTGCCACTGAATTGTCCAGTCCAGAGACCATCCAATCAACTGCTCTAGTTAAACTCTTCTGCATCTGTGATGTCTCCAGATTCATTTGGAACTGGGCACCTTTGTAGCATCACCATGTAGTGTTAGCAGCTATGAGCTGTGAAAACCATGGACATCATCTCCTGATGTGGGTGTTATACAAAATAGTAGTAATTCTGAAGTGTTTCACTATCTCACTGTTATCAGTAGAGGTCCAAGGCCAGGATCCTTCACCAGTGTGCCATAGACCTGTTCATTGGCTTTGCACTGCTTTAATTCCTAAGTATTTCCAAGACCAAGAGAAAGAGATCCACAACACTGCTACAGTCCCACACTGTCCAAGTCAGTTTTGTCTAGACAACTCAATGCAGATGTCCAGCATAGTCTCTACATGCACCTGTGGACTGCTTTGGCAGTTTTGACCTGATTTCACTGCTCTACCTCCAGATTCTTCTTCAAGGTCCAAAGTTCTTGATGGCCAGTTGTCATCAAGGTCCAGAAAATCCTCTTGAAGAACTCCACAACAGCTTTCAGGATCTGTTTTTATCATGTTTAATTGGTTCTTGGTGAGAGCAACTCAGTATGGTTTGAAAGCTGCTCATAGAATTATGAAATGGCCCAGGTTGGAAGGGACCTCCAAAGGGCATCTAGTGCAATTTCCCAGCAGAGGGCAGGGACAGCCTCAACTAGATCAGGTTGCCCAGAGCCTTGTCCAGCCTCGTCTTGAATAGCTCCAGGGATGGAGCCTCAACCACCTCCCTGGGCAACCTGTTCCAGTGGTCAACTCCCCTCCTGCTGAAGAACTTCTACCTAACATGCCATTTCAATCTGCCCTTCTCTAATGTCAAACTATTGCCCCTGTCATTGCTTCTATCACTCCTGGGCCTTCGTAAATAATCCCTTGTCCAGCCTTCTTGTAGCCCCCTTCAGGGACTTGAAGGATGCTTTCTGGTCCCCCTGAAGCATTCTGTTCTCCAGACTAAACAGCTCCAGCTCCCCCAGCCTGTTCAGACATGTAGCATTGTCCGTGTAGGACACAACCTACGTTTGCTTTGTATTCAGCTCTGTTAAGTTCCATCCATTCAATATCACTAGCTGGATGTCTTTTCCAGACATATTTGGCCTCTCTCTACCCTGACACTATTGAATCATAGAATCACCATGGCTGGAAAGGACCTCCAGGGTCATTGAGTCCAACCTTTTCTCCTAGTGTTTAACCACTAGACCATATCCCTAAGCACCGCATCCACTCCTTCCATAAACACCTCCAGGGATGGTGACATCACCACCTTCCTGGGCAATCCATTCCAGTACCTAATCACCCTCTCAGTAAAGAATTTCCTTCTAATATCCAATCTAAACCTCCCCTGATGCAACTTGAGGCCATTTCCCNTAACGTTGCTGGGGGTTGTTGTGACCAAAGTGCATGACCTGGCACTTGGCCTTATTAAACCTCATATGATTGAGCTCAGCCCATCGCTCCAGCCTGTCCAGGTCCCGCTGCAGAGCCTCCCTACCCTCCAGCAGATCGACACTCGTGCTCAATTTTGTGTCATCCACAAAGTTACTGAGGGGGCAGTCGATCCCCTCATCCATATCATCGATAAAGATATTAAACAAGACCTGTCCCAAAACTGAGCCCTGAGGGACACTGCTTGTGACTGGCCGCCAACTGGATTTCACGCCGTTCACCACCACCCTCTGGGCTCGGCCGTCTAGCCAATGTCTAACCCAGCAAAGAGAACTTCCACTCAAAGCTATTTTAGTTTTTAGTTCAGTTTGTCTGTCCCAAACACATCCTGCTTTTCTCTTGGGCTTTGCCTTGCTACTTATGCACCTGTTTCACAGACTCACAGAATTACTGAGGCTGGAAAGACCTCTGAGATCACGAAGTCCAGCCTATGACCTCAAGTCAAGCCTATGACTTAAGGACTCTTCCTGTCAGCTGCCACTCAAACCAAAAGATAATATGCGACTGATTGATCTAGGCAGCATCAACTGAATTTCACCCTGAAACTGTTGATGGGTATTTCTCTGGACAACATTGGTGGGTGCCCTTTCTACAGCCCGCGGTGATGCAGTAGAAACTTAATCATTCTATATCTAGCTAAGATTTGGTTTATTATATGGACAAGAACGAAGGACTGCACTTGTTCTGTGTCATTATTCATTGACATGGATTGACCATGAGGGACATGGATTAGCTTGTTTTGCTAATTTGCCAACTGGCTTGAACACTGAAAGTCAAAAACAGGCCATGGGTTTCATCACTTCCAAATTATACTAGTGTCAGAAATTTATAGAGAATCAGCCTGGTTATTCCAGTTGCTGTACCTTGGGCTTAGCTGTTGTATTTCCAGTTGTGATGATCAGTCCTGCAGACCTTATTCAAGTAATATAATCTTTCATTCCTGAGAGCCTCAGCAGACATTGTTTGCTGTCGCTACCTGTGGTGGAATCGACATTGAATTCTACACAGAAATTCAGTGTTGTCTTCTAAAGTAACGAGGATGATGAAGGAAGTGGAGCACCTCCCTTGTGAGGAGAGGCTGAGGGAGCTGGGTCTCTTTAGCTTGGAGAAGAAACTGAGGGGTGACCTCATTAATGTCTATAAATATGTGAAGGATTGGTGTCAGGAGGTGTAGCAGGTTGAAAATAATGAACTGATTTGCAGTAAAGTCTCGATGACGTCTCGGATAAATTTGCCAGACAATTAATAGCTTAGGGATACTGCAAAGAAGTTTATTAACTCAGTAGCTGTATACAGAAAAGAAGATAAGAAAAGAATGGAAAAAAAAAACCAAGCAAGTTAGTGCACTCAAACTAGAAACTGTGTCACAAGTGCCATTACACTATCTGAGGATAATACAATGCGAGGTCACTATCATTTGGGCCTTGGGTCACATCAGAGATCTGGAAAACAAAAGCATGCTAATCAAGCAGAGACAAGTGCCATCACCCTCTCCCTTAACGCCCCAGTCGCACCCCCCGGTGCGGGCGGCATGCATTTCAACAACAAAACTCCAGTCTCTGTCCTTCCGATCCAAGATTTAAGGACTCTCAAGTCCTTCTGCTTTTCTTCAACTGCGCACAAAGGAGTTCTCCCCCAAACTTATAGCACCCCCAGTCTTCCTCAGCGGCAGAAAATGACAGCTTCTCTTCCTGCTGACCAGTCTCTCCAAAATGGCAGCGATCCATCGCTCAGCCCCAGTCACATGGGGGATCTAAGATGGAGACAGATTGCATTGCTGTATCAACAGGGCCACGCCCACACTCCACAGTAGGCCGAGAGGATTCTCAAGGCCCTCTCCTCTCTTCTCTCCTCCTGTCTCAGCTCCAGGGGGGAAGAGAGGGCACCCCAGCATACCACAAATTTACCAAAATGCTGAAGCTGCACTGTGGGGTGTGGTAGCATTCAAATCTTGCCTCCAAGATCGCCCGGATCGCGGTGTCAGGTTCAGGCCGGAGGCAAAAGGGCTGCTCAGAGCTGGGGGGCACAGCGGCACGCATCAGGATCTTCCCAAGACTGCTGGAAAAAAACGCGGCAAACGCGAGGGCCACCCATTACTGGACGGGGAACTGTGCAAACCGGAGCATCCTCCATTCCCAAAGCAGCGCGACCACTGGAAAACCTACCGGCAAAATTCGCAGCTAGCACCGGGGCAGGGAGAGCTTATAGGTGCGTCTCCAGAACGCGGCACATCGGCGCTACTGGAGGCCGAGGCGAGTCACAGCTGGCAATCCGGCCGGGGGCATGGAGCTACGCAAACACGGTGCATCTGCTCTTCCCGCAGTAGCGGCGGCGGCGCTGGAAAACCGCGGCTGAGCTGCATTCCCCACTACCCCCCCCACACACCGTCCCAAGAACAGGCGGTGGTGGGGACGCTCGGCTGAGAGGCCGCAGCACAAGAGAGAGAGCAAACAGCCCGCTCTGCTTTGCTGACCTAGCCATGCACTTCCGGGGCAGGTCCTGGGATGAGTGACACCCACCCCCAGAACACGTTCCTGGTGGGGGAGCTGTCCTCTAAAAGCAACACAACAACTTTTCTTTTGTTCTTCATGAAAACACAACTTCTGTACATCTGAAAATTCTAGTCATTTTCAAACTGCAACAGGAGGATGGAGCCAGGCTCTTCTCAGTGTCATCTAGTGATAGGATGAGGGGCAATGGTTGTAAGCTGGAACAGAGGAGGTTCCACATCAATATGAGAAAGAACATCTTCCTAGTGAGGGTGAGGGAGCACTGGAACAGGCTGCCCAGGGAGGTTGTGGAGTCTCCTTCTCTGGAGATGTTTAAAACCCACCTGGATGTGTTCCTGTGTGACTTGGTCTAGGTGATCCTGCTGTGTCAGGGGGATTGGACTGGATGATCTTTTGAGGTCCTTTCCACTCCGTAATGATTCTGTGATTTTAGTGAGCTGTCCTTCCCATTTTCTTCAGTCTACTAGAATCAGAAAGGTTTTAGTTTGGAAGGGGCCTTAAGACCATCTAGTATCTAGCTGAAAACCCCCTGCCCCAGCTGAAAGCCCCATCTGTCCTGGCCTTGAACACTTCCAGGGATGTGTTCTCTGGGCAACTGCTTCTCTGGGCAACCTGTTTCAGTGTCTCAGCACTCTTCACTCTTCCAAGTGGAGAGTTGCATTTGGACTGCACAAAGCATAAGGAGAGTTGAGGCCACTTTTGTCTAAAACTGAGGAAGGAACAGCTGTTAAGGCCCAGGAGGCCTTACAATGGGATTTAGCTCAAGATGTCAAAAAAAAACATGATTCTGTCTTTTTGATCATCAGTTTGGTGCAAAACAAAAACACTGAAAATTAAAACTCCATGACAATACTCAGAATATAAAGGTTGAGTATTATGTTCTCAAGGTTTTTCTTAGCATCTTGATTATCACTCTGCTTGTTTAGTTGTTTTCTGGTTCACTCATCTTTTGTCAAGTCCCACAGGAATGCCCAAAGGCATTTGGCCATTACCAGTTTATCCAGCTGATGGGGAACATTCCCAAGAGAAGACTGGGTTCCATTCCTCATTTAGCCTCTCCCCGACTCTCAGAGATGTAACTAGAGAATAGGGCTTTCATACTTAGTTCTGAGTGAGACTGATTATAAAATACCTTTAGTGAGAACTGCATGTACTGAGAAAGGTCATGCTCAGAACAGGTCAGAGTCTCTGCCTCTTGATGCCATACTGCATCCAGCTACGACTACTGTTCAGACCTTCACCACATGGCTTAGTTGTCCTGAGCAGTTTGAGTGATTCATGCATACAACACAGGACAATGACAGACTGATAATACAGTATTTTGATGTCTCCAGGACTTCAGTGCAGCTTTATCCTTCCTGCCTGCATGTATTTGTTTCTTTATTTATAGGCTGTCATCCCAAATCCCTTGATGCTAATGAGTCGTCTCCCTTTGAGACACACAGGCAGTGGTTTTCAGAAAGCTCATGAAACTCATGAGTACTGACTACTCGTGTCACCTAGAAGAGAAGCTCTGCCTAATTAAAGTAGCATCACCAACAAGCTCAACAAAACAGCTCCTCTTTGCTTACAAGATTGACACCTGTACCATGAATCATTGAGATTAAGGGACTGAAATACCAAGAAAAAAGAGATGATAGAGTTGTTCAGAGGGGCAGAACCATAGCTAGCATCAGTTAGCCAGTACCGCCACGAGTACAATCCCAGTGTGTTCCAGGTGAGAATCCAGCCCCAATTCACTAATTAGTGCAGCCCTCTGACTAAAATACTGCACATGGAAAAGAATGAAACTGACACAGCTGACGCCTCTGACATCCTGTCTTGTATTCATTTCTCTAGACTCTCTCCAGCCAAAGTAGGCCAGTTTCCATCCTCCTTACTCCAGGACATTTGTCATAATTCCACTGAATCCATTTATACCACTGAAGCGGCCTAATTATGATTGGGAAAAGAATACTGGCAGCTCTTAGTCACAAAAACATTCATCCTAAAATGATTATATGGAGCTGGGATATATTTAGCGTAGCTATTTTGGGGTGAGCTCTCTCAAGCAGGATAGGTAGTATTTTCATGAAAGGGTAACAGTGGATCAGCACCCTCTTCCTTCAGCATCACGCAAAGCACAAAACCTCTTTCAACCTGAAGTGCTTTGCAAAATGCAAAATGTTGTAATTGTTCTAAATTGATATGTGCAGAGCAAAGTCATTTAAAAATCATGACAAGTGTGCCTTTTTTTAAAGCAAAGTGCTTCAAAAAGGAGTGGAGGCACTGTATAGGAGATTAATATAGTTCAAGGCATCTCAAATTGACTTCAAAATTAAACATCAAAACCTGCAACTTGAAAAAAATCGTTAGGTGAAACCATTTTTTCACAATCAGAAAGTCTTCAGGTTTAGGAAATTGCAAAGTCTGGGTGTCAGTCACTCTTGTTTGCCAAGGACAAGTATATTTGCTGCAAAAAAAAGCCATCACAGTATTGAAAAAAGCCTTGACATTTCCTCAGTGCCTGATGTAATCATAGAATCTTAGAATCATTAGGGATTGGAAGNCTCCTCGTTGCCCCATGTTGGACTCCCTCCAGCATCTCCACATCCCTAATCTGTCCATAGTTTTCTACAGGCTGCTCTGTTCCATCTTGCTGTTTCTACTCTGCTCCCTATTTTAGATAAACCTCAAGATCTTTTTAATTACACTGTCCCTCATTGTTTTGTTCTGAAGAAATGATGGACTTCCTTAATTTCATGTAGCTGTCCTCTTGCTTTCATTTTTGAGGAGCTCTGGCTATTACTGCTCTGCTAATTAAAAGGATGATGGAAGCTTCCTGTGCTGTGAGTTGTCTGACACTGCAGAAAGACTCTTCTCACTCCTCTGTATTTCACTGAATAGAGTGGAAAAAAAACTACTACGTGTGACTGGTTTGATTTGTATCTCCAGTGGAGTTGCAAGAGTTTGCAAAAAGATGTCTGGTGAGCAGATTTCTATTAAAAACTTAGTAGGTAAAGATTGGGACACTTAATATTTGTTGCTGGAGAAATGTAAAACACGAGAAATTTAAGTCAGTGAAGAAGCCGTCCAATAAAATGTAATTCTCCTGAATGTTGAAATCAGTCCAGAGGGAGCCAGAAATACCTGGTGTAGTCAGGTATTGATTGAAGAAATAGGGTAGGTCAAGGGTATGAGATTCACAGCGAGGAAACTTGGGATGTTTTTCATCTGGCTGCTGCTTATTTTGCAGATTTGCCAAAAATAACGGCTCCCTCTTTCCATTTTTCTTCCTGAAAATTAAGATTCTTAATCTATTGCAGTCTGCATCTCATTCAGCAATTATTGGAACTAGCCCTCGCTCTAACGTAAACTGTGTGAAGTCACTGAAGTCAGCCTCAGTAAATCCTGGTCGAAGCCACATACAGGCGTCGCTTCTTCGCCTGGGTGGAGTCCGCAGGCCCAGTTTCAGATGCCTCCGTTCTGGCAGCAAGTCTCTTAGCCAGGAGCAAGGTGCTGCAGTTGCTCTGGTGATGGCAATATGGTCCTCTTCATCCTGCCTTCTAGGAGAGACTGTGTCCTTGGCATCACATCTTGATGGGCAGGCTGCTGTGCAGAGAAACTCTGCATGATTGTGAAATTAGAGAGCTTCACCTGAAGCTGTTAGAAGCTAAGTCAGGTGATTATGTAGTAGCAAAACCTGGCAACTAAGTGGGATGTGTAGTAATGACACAAGACCATTTCAGCGGTGGTAGAGCAGAATGTCATGTTCTAGCTGCGGTGTGTGTTTGGGTTTGCCACTCTTCAGTTTACAAAGTCAGGGCTATTTTATCAACAGATTGTTAAAACAGCATCTAAACCACCTTGTGATCCAGTCATTTGCTGGTTGACTACAGAAAACTGGTTGTTCAGGTGCCACCTCTGTGTTTGCAGGTCCTGCTCTGATCATTTATGAACTCATTACAAAATGCCATGGAGATGGTTGACCAGCCCTGAAGTGCCTCTGCCAGCTGTGCAGAGCAAGGAGCTTTGAGCAGAATGTGACTGGGCAGGATGTCCTGGAGACAGCAGAACTGCCTCAGCAAACCAGCACTGCCTTGGGCGAGGAGGAGTCAGGGAGAAGGGATGTGTGAGTGGAAAAAGGCAGGGTAGAAGGAACAGAGAGAGGGAAGTAATTATAAAAGACACTCATTCCCTTCTTACAATCTGCAGAGCACTGCTGTGGTTGCTGCAAGGACACGGGAGCCTGGTAGTAGGGCTCGTTTAAAAGCTAGGGTCATGCATCCAAGGTGTGGGAAAACTGCAAGTCATGAGCTGCTGTTTTGCTTTTGCAGCAGCAAGACACAAGAGCTGCCGTCTGCAGGCTGCTATTTCTGTTTGTGCTGCTGACACAGAGGAAGTTATGGTTTGTTTACTGGGAGCTGCCTCTTCTCGCCCTGTGCTCATCTTCACAAACACAGCAGTGGTCGCGGGAATACTCCCTCCTTGTCTGCGTGAGCCGTGTTTGTAGTTGGTCATGGAGTGCTGGATGATTTCTGCTGACTGAGGCTTCACTCCTCGCATTTGTTGTACCTGCCTGTTGGCTTCGCCCAGGAAACTGCTGACTTGTGCTAAAGGAGAGAGGAAGCAAGGCCAGCCCCTGCAGCTGATTTTGGTTTTGATTGTGAAGTGGAGAAGTTACTTAGAAGCTGGTAATGATGACCTTTAATTTCTCACACTAGTCATTAGTGTGATATAAATAGTTTGTTGGGAGCACAAACTTCCAGGTGTTATTGTAGGTGATTCAGTGATTCTGTCTGTCTGGGTAGTCTAGCATTTCTCTGAATTAAAAAACCTCAGCCAAAAACCAGTGAAATTGGAAGTACATACCTTAAAAACACCCAGTGCTAGCATGCTGGTGGAGATTCTGCAAGTGAGTATCCCCTTTCCTTCTGAGTACCAGTTCGACATCCAGTTTGAGAAGGATGGCATTTCTGGTACTTTGGGCTGCCCATTGCTTTTACATAGGTAAATCCTGTGACACGTTGATAAGTAGTACCAGTGCCCACCTTTCTGGCATTTTGAGCCCTCCAGAGACAGAACTGAAGTATTTCTTCTTTACCAAGGTCACTAGGAACACCTAACACACAAACCATGTGACCTGGCTGGGGTAAGCAATAACCAGAACAATTTCTTTGTGAGCAGATCACCAGAGAATTAGATATGGTGTCTACTCCTTGCAAATAGTGCATGAATAAATCCTCTTTACTGAATGGCACTAATCACAGTATCACAGTAGAGGTAAGGTTGGAAAA
>VXBP01010334.1:0-16003 GCA_013400115.1 Rhinopomastus cyanomelas
GGACACACTCCTCCTAATACACCCCAGGATCCCTCGTCCATTGCTGATGCTAGAGGGATAGAGGAGAACACAGCTTGAGCCCCTGATACCTTCAGCAGTTGCCCTAAGGTCCTGAAATCCCTCTTAATTGATTGTGATCCTCTCATTCTTGCATTATCACTAGGCCCTTGAAAGACCAGAAGTGGGTAGTAGTCTGAAGGACTCACAAGGCTGGGAACTTTACCTAAAATGTCCCCTACCTGGGCACCAGGGAGGCAGCAGACCTTTCTATGGAATGGGTTTGGTCTACGTATTAGGCCCTCTGTTCCTTTCAGTAGGGAGTCTCTTGTAACAGCGACCCTTGTAGGTTTGTTTTACAGGATTTGTCTTGAAGGCTGACCTGAGGCTACCTGTCTTTGGTGCAATTACCAGGCTCTTTGAATCATCCTCCTTGCTAATGACCTGTTCCTCCTGCAAAGCCTCATACGTATTCTGCAAGTGCACTGTAGGTGGTGAACTTCCTAAAGTAGCACACTTGCTCCGTTTGTGTTTGTTCCGCTGGACGGAGACCTGTACTCATTGACCCTGCTCCTGTGAGTCACTACATGGAGGCTGAGAGACTTGCTGTAGGATGGTTGTTGGACCCCCTGAGCCACGAAGAGTTTACCCTAGATCAGTTTTTGTAGAGATTACGTTATGAAAATAGTCAATTTCCCTTTTACAATCTCTTACAGCTCTCAGTCTTTCCACCTCTTCTTTTAGCTCAGGCACCATGTTCATCAGATCTTTGATCCGCTCTCTAGTGCTATTGCTTGCTGACCCCCTCCTTACTTAAACCTCCTTTCAGGTAGGTACAGGCAGCAATAAGGTCACCTCTCAGCCTCTTTTTCTCCAGACTGTACAACCCTAGCTCTCTCAGCCGCTTCTTATAAGGCTTGTTCTCCAAACACTTTTCAAACCTAGTTTCCCTTAGCACACACTCCAGAATCAAAATGCCCTTGTATTGAGGTGCCCAGAACTGAACGTACTTGAGGTGTGGCTTCACCAGTGCTGAGCAGAGGCAATGACCGCTTCCCTACTCCAGGTGGTTACGTTGTTTCTGTTACTATTGGCTTTCTGGGCCACCTGAGCATACTGCTGGTTTATATACAGCTTATGGACTTCCAGCTGATACAGCTGATACCTTACAGTGTCCTCCAATCAAAAGTCACTGCGCCCACAGTTGGTTCTGATTAAGAGGAGCAGGCAGCCCAGGGTCTGTCTGTATCAGTCATTCCTGAGGTAAAAAAGCATTGAATGTATCAGCTTTTTTCATTCCTTAGACAGGTGACCAAGGTATCAGTCTAGTGATTTGTTTAGACATCACTCTTGCTTTTAACATGCTGTCAAAAGTCTTTCTTGCTGTCAGATACAACATTGGCCAGTTTCAACTCTGAGATTTGTTCTTTTGTCTTCTCCCTGAATATATGAACCACTAGGCTTCCCGTGACGCCTGACATTGTTTCCAGAGATCATGCAACTTCTTTTTCCTCTTGAGTTCCTTGAGGAATTCCCTGTTCAGCCAAGCTGGTATTCTACCCTGTCTGCATGCTTCTGATGTACTCTAAAGGACTAAGCAATTGTCAGGAATAGTTTGTGTGATTCAGCTTGGTGGAGGACGGGGCTACAGCTGAGTGACATTTTAAGCTTCCTTCTAACCTTCCTATCTAATTTTTAGTTAAAAAAAAAGGGGCTTAAAATCATGTGATGTGATGTAACTGCCAAATGTAAATTATTGGTACTTCAGCTAAACTAAGATATCTGTTACTTCAGTACGTGCTGTTCTGTTAACAGAAAACAATAAAGATGCCTCTCGTACTCCAATTAATGAAGTTAAAAGTAAAGCAACTGCAAAATCTAAATCCACAAGAATCAAAACTGGCAGAGGTAAGCGCTAGCTTTTCCTGGCTAAAATATTTGTTGGTTTTCATAAAATGATTTCATGCGCTTTGAGACGCTGTCGACATAGAAAACATCCAGTCTTTGCACTCCATTGTAATATTTAAAAATTTTGTTGCAAGTTTAAAACACTTGGTTTTCTGGAAATTTTTGTGTTGTGGCCTCTCTAAAAGGAAGTAAAAAAAAAAAAAAAATAAAAGGCCAACTACAGGGCTTGAAGATAATATTTTTCCAAAGTCTAGTTTGAGTTTCTGTGCCACGGACAGGGTCACCTCTCACTAGACCTGGTTGCATCAGAGCCCCATCCAACCTGGTCTTGAACACTTCAGGGGAGGAGGAGCTCACAGCTTCTCTGGGCAACCTGTTCCAGTGCCTCAGCACCCTCATAGTGAGGAATTTCTTCCTAAAATCTAATCTAAATCTGCCCTCTTTTAGCCTGAGATTATCTGTCCTTTGTCGTATCACTAGAATCCCTAGCAAGAAGACCATACTTACAGGGCTTTCTTGTAGCCCCCTTCATATACTGGGAGGCTGCTGTAAGGCTCTCCTGGAGCCTTCTTCAGAACTGAACAGCCCTCTGATCATCTTTGTGGCCTTCCTCTGGAGTTGCTCCAATAGTTCCATGTTCCTATACTGGGGACTCCAGAACTGTGTATTTGTTTCCAAACTATATCAAACACTCAAGAAAGATACAAAACTCATTTAAGAAAAGACTTTTGCTTGTACTTAGGACAATGGAAAGCAGCAATGGAAGCAGCATCTGTAAGCAGAAGAAGCCCAAATAGAACTGCAAAACACGATAGTGAAAGGTAATTCCCTTTCTCTTCTCATCACCAAAGCCATGAAAATTTAATTCAAATATTTTCCTTGTCCAAAACCTGTATCTTTACTTGTTCATTAGGAATACAATACTAAATATTTCAGAAAAAATAGTATTTGAACTTCTAAAAGAGCAGAAAATTTGACAGCTTCACATTTTATTATCGTTGCCTAAGAGCTTGTAATCCTTTTTTGTTATTTTAACATGCCTGTTATATGATTTGGTTATATTCTAACTCACAAAAGTCAGAATTTGTTGTTTTGCTTATGTTGTTACTCTTCCAGTCACACTTTCTGTTTTATCAACAATGCTCTGTGGAGGAAATGGGATTTTTTTTTAATTTAAAAAGCTTAACTCTCTTCATATTTTTGTTGCTTTTCAACAAATAGTTGAAAGTTTCTAGAAATGACTGACAAATCAATATGTACAAGGCACTCCTTCCCTTATAATCTGGTAGTATGTAAGCATTAAAGTGACTGTAATTCTCAGCTGTCCTTGCTTTTTCTCAAGCAAATAATCCACAGGCTTTTGGGTAACTAAGGGCAATCATTCCCGTTTGCCTCTTGGGTATGTTTACCTAAACATCCTGGGGGTTTTGCTTATTTTGAAACTGCTAACACTTGTTTATCTTTACTGATTCTGCTATATTACTTGGAGAACTTTATGAGCTATTTTTTGAGAAGAAAATTTTAACTGGTAAGCAATACTTTCACTCTTAAGGCTGTTTCAGGTTTGATAATATAAAAGCTCTTCACTTTGTGACCTTTTTGGCCTTACTTTAAAATGTTTTGTATTTCAGTGGTGATGAAATTCCAGAATCTGTCCCAATGTCAAGTTCAAGACCTTCAAGACGAGCAAAAACAGTGGCAATTGAAAAAACAAGAATGACTCTTTCTGTGCTCTTGGACAGGGAAGCAGACCAATGAAGAGAAAAGGAGAGAGAGCATCCTTTATAATGCTGGTAGTTAATATCAGTAGTTAATATCAGATGTAAAATGAATTTTGTTTTGTTGTCATATTTAACTTTATATTAAAATCATTTATAATTCTAGAATTTTAGGAAAATTTGTTTAAATGCTTTTGAGTTTCCACAACACTAAATCCATAATTTGTGTAATAAAAATATTTTAAAAAATTACCAAAACAAATCTTAGATTTTGTGGGGTTATTGTGGGGTTTATTCTTGTTATTTTGTGGGGGTGGGGGGTGTGTCTGTTTTCTGTTTGGTTGGTTTTGGTGGTTTTTTTACTTTATAGCTAAGAATGGTTTTTATCTGCAAATAGAAAATGTTCCCGGCTGTGGATAACTAACACAGATGCTGAGATACTGTGCTCCAGCTCTGCCATTGAGTAACCAAGGAACTTTTTCTTTTTCCATTGTATGTAGCAAATTGGATTCATCTGTGAATGGACAGAACTCATTATCCAATGGGTCATTGTACGGAGGTGCTTCTTCAGTAGCTTTACATTAGGGCACAAGAGTCAGTGTAGAGGTAACTTATGGGTGAATAGAGGGTGCTTCTATGCCCCTCTGATCTGAACTACGTGCTTACCGCAGGGTGCATGTGTAAAGCCGTGTGATGTAATTCCATTGTTTGTTTTGGTTTCTTCATATATACTTTTTGGGGTATTTCTACCCAACTACAAAACCTAATCTAATCAATGTGGCAATCAACTGAAGTCGTGGGAAAAATTCACGGGAAAGACTAGTCCTACCCATGATCACAAAATTCCTTCAGGCAACATGCCACCCTGGAAACTAAACACCACCCCTCCACCTTACAAAGCTGCAGGGAAGGGGATTGATTGAATTGTCTGCAGAGTCTCCGGAGAGGTATCAGACCAATCTCCCTTAAGGCCTGTATCCAACTCACCAAATTCTGTGCTTGATTAAGCTGTAGGAGGCCACACTGGTACGAGTCAGTGCCAGCGAGTCCAGCACAAATTCTGCTCTCAGGAGAAGTCAACAGGCAATGGAGCAATCTTGCTTAAAGAAAGAAATTTTATTGAACTCAGAAGCCAGAAGAAAAAGGAAAAACCCTAAAAAAGTATAAAAACCAAAAGAAACTAAACCAAACAAACTGCACCATAATGCCGTGAGGAAAGTGGGAGACAAGCTAGATTAAAAAACCCAATATCTTTCTTCTTGACAAAGGTTCAAGAACTCTTAAACCCTTCTGCTTTTTTTGGCAAAACAGTTCAGCCAAGCAGAAAGGGAAGTCCCTCAGCTCCCCACTTCAGGGCTTGTTCACTCTCAGTGGCAAAGCAAACAGCATCTGCCAATGAGAACCGAGAACAAAGGCAAGCCGATGCTGGTCATGTGGGACCACACCTCTGGTGAGAACAAAGGCAACATGGTGCTGGCTGATCACATGACACTCCCTGCCCACTGCTGCAGCAGACAGGGCTCGCCAAGCAGAGACAATAGCTTTCCCCCAAGGACTCTATCTGTCTGTCTCTCTTCTTTCTCTCCCCCCACTTTGGTTACAGTTCAGTTCTAGGGAGGAGAGGATTAATTCTTGCACCCCTCCACAGTCACAGGGAAGGGGGACAGTTTCATCTCACCGCAGTTCAGTGGCATCTACAGCATGAGCAGAGAGCTTGCAGTGTCTTTCTTGACTCTGTTGGGCTGGAGACCGCAGCTGCAGAGAAATGCTGGTCTGACTGTTTTGAATCGTGGGGCACAGAAGTAGTGGGTGGCTGGTTGGCCCTGACAGCAGTGGGAGCAGGCGGGGCTGTACCACGCCATGCCTTGCCTGGAACAGCCATGGTTCAGGTTGGTGCCAGGCGGCAGTTCAGCACATTCGGTTGTGGAAGGGGCTGGTGGCTGGAGGCTCATATCACCCTGGGATGGGGTGCTGCCTAGGGAGTCATGTCCAGCCCCCGTAGGGGAGCTAGACACAGCTCCCCAGCTGATGTTTCTGGGGAGATGTCCCAGACACAAAAGAACTAAACCAGGAAATTAGCTACACTTGATAGACTGGCATTGTCCAGCCCCTGGGGAAAAGGTCACCAGGGGTTAATGGAAGCATCTCTTAAAGCTAAAATGCATTTTTATTCATGAAAGCACAAATCCAGTTATCTGAAAGTTTGGGCGACCCTCAAACAACAGCAGTATTTAATAGTTAAACCTTAACAGTTAAAGTTGATATTGAGCATTAGTCAGAGAGAATGTTTGACCCACACTGGTTGCTTTTGATGGCAGCAATTTTGAACATATCTACCTTTAATGTGCTTACATTCCTCTTATGAGCCTGTGCATTTGCTCACTGTGTTTTATTGTTTGTGTTAAGGTGGTATGGAGTTGATCTTAATCATGAATTCTGCTTCCTGCAGGTATGTGTCCACTTTATTTTAAATAATACCAAAATGGAAAAACAGGTACTGAGTTTACAAACCTAAGCCTGGAAGTCTGCTACTGATCTTGACCTTTTTGCATAAAATCAACAGTGTGCTTTTAATAAAGCATAAAATACTTGTGGTACAAAGTAAGGTCCAATAAGAAAGGAACATATATTACAGAGAGGGCATGAAATGAAATTCTTCATAAAGCTTGCATGTTGTCTTTTTAAACTGTCTGTGATTTTGTTGTAGCTTTCAAGTTCCCAAACTGTCTAATTTCTAGGAATAGTCTTGAGTTTTACAGAGACAAAATTACATTAACATACACATACAGTCACGGGTGGCTGAGCAGATTCATTGTAAAAATGCAAATATTTTGGTTTGGAACCTCTGTCAATCACGTCTGTCTTCCTTACAATTACCTAATTGCCAAGACAGCAGGAGAAAACTCATGTTTGCTTGACATGTGCATCTCATCTGCCGAGGCCAAATGTACCTTTGTAAGGACCGTGCATTTTAAATCGGTAACTATCAGAAAATGGGTAAATATCAGAAATAGGTTACGGACAAGTGAGAAGTAGCATTCACAAATTGTGATGCTCAAACTATTACGATATTTTCAAGCATGCATGTAGGATCATGTAGTGTTTCCTCCCTTTCAGTTGTTGGAAACCTGCCAAACCACAAAATGCCATGACATGCTATCCTGCTGATATTTGCAATTCAGAAGCTTATGTAACTGTGATGAGTTACTTTTATTCATAATTTGAAACAGAATTTTGAGGTCCTGAGTTCCCTCTTTTGATAATTCTTCTCTGCAAATCCACATCTAGTGTTTTTGTGTGTGTCTGTGTGAAAGCAGTCATTTGAGAAGTGCTGTTCCCTTAAATTCTGCCTGAACATACCTCAGAATGGTGAAATACACACTCTGTTTTTTCTCAGGTGACAGTCAGTTTCCCCTGTGCTCTAAAATGGTTTGTTGGCTTTTTAAAAAAATTTTACATCAGTTACAAGTCCTTTCTTACCCTCATTCTTAAAACTGCTTTGTTCTTCTACCTCCAAGGCACTTGTAATAACTGTTGCTAGTCCGTTTTTATTTTTGGTTAAACTGTGTTTCTAGAAAAAACAGGAGCAGCACAAATTTATAAAGGCTTCTCTAAGAATCCCTTTGTCCTGAAGAAACAGAAGACCTCCAGTTTTGCCTTCTTGCTGTTCTGTTTTGCCTTGCTGCATATGCAGTTTCCATCTCTGGCATCTCTTGTGCATGCTCTGCTGAAAAGGTGCTTTCCCCGAGGTCACCTCTCAGCCAGTGCATATGGATGGCTTCACTGGTGTGAACTAACAGAAGACAGACACTGGCAAACTAGAATGAGCTCAGTGGAGGTCCCCAGGCTGGTCCTGTGCCCTGTCCTGTGGGGAGAGGCTGAGGAAGCTATGCTTGTTCAGCCTGCAGGTCTTAGAAGCACCCCCAGTTACCTACAAGAGGTCTGTTGAGACGGAACTAGGTTTCTTGTTGGGTATGAGAGGACAAAAAGCAATGGGCATAAGTTGAAAGTCAGACCAGAGTACAAGGCAGTAGAAGAGGTTGAGAACTGTTTGAATAGGTTGCCTGGAGAAGCTGTTTAGAAATGTCCTAGGATGTTTTTTAAGACCTGACTAGAGAAAATCCAGAATGATGGGCTTTGACTGCAGAGCTGGCCTCTCTTTGAGCCAGAATGTAGAGCTCTGGACTTTACAAAGTCCTTCTGAGCCTGAATTGCCCTGTTAGAGTAACTCTTTCAGGCTAGAAATTTGATCAGCAACTGGTATGTAATTCTCAGCCCCTCTGGATTCTTCCTCTGCCCTGTTCCCCATCAAAAGGATTTTTGGTGCAATTGAAAATTTGGCATGTTCTTGCAAAATTGCCTGATCTTTTAGGGATGGCTGCACAGTTGCGTGGTAGGATGACAGTATGAGTATTTTTCAAAGCTGATTATTAGCAATAATCAAGGTTTAAATGTGTGTAACTGACTTTCTCGGTAGTTTGTGCGTGATGGCAATTGGGACCAACGTCTGCAAGTATCTTACTATCTGCATTGAAAAAATCTTGATTTTATTTGCTTTACTCTTTCTAGCCAAATTAAAGTTGCTGATTTTTATTTGAGTCTATGGGTTAGGAGTATTTAACTTCCTTAATTAGGGAATAAAAGACTGCTTAATTAAGGAATAAAATTTTCACCCTTAAAATATTCAAGTTTACTTAAAAACAGCCTCTTTGTGTGTTCTCTTGCTTTTTGCTGGCTAAACAGAACAAGGTGTTAGACATGAGCCACACTAGACCTAGACTAGATTCTCTACTAAGTAACGATAAAATTACATTCATTTGGTATCAAATTTAAAACAATCCTATGCGTATCCCTAAACTAGTTCTTGTTTCTTAAAACCAGTTTTGTGATTCTTTTTGTTTGCTTGCCTAACCAGTCCTTTCAGACTACAAACTAAAAGACTTTCTCTTGCTAGCAGTCTCCTTTGGCTGGTCACTATCTCAAGATTAAGAGCAAGTGCTGCACCAAGTGTTTCTTGTTGAAGTTTTGTTTATTGTCTGACTAAAAGTGGTTAGCAATAATTGTTAAAAGTTAACGAAAGCAGACAGCAGCTTAGAGGTGAGAGATGTCAGCAACAGAAAGGTTCCAGCATTTACTCTGTCTTTTGCAATAAGAACGTCCACAAGACAAGTCTCCCTTCTGGCACACATAGTACGTACCAGCTGTGTTAGTTCCACTGCTTGTCAGGTTCTTTTACTGACCCTCTTTGGATCGCCATGAGTGCTTGTTGTGCTTTGGTGGGTCTCCACTTAAGTCGGCTTCAATCACTATCCCGCAGGAAGTTCATTACTCTTCGTGGCTTTCTGGCCCCATAGAATCCAAATGCGTTAAAGAGTTGAGATACCCAAAGACCCTCTAGGCAGTGTGGTTTGGTGATGAATGTTCAATCTTTGAATTATGTTCACTGACCCTTCAGTGATTCCATGTCCTTGTGGGATCTTATGACACTTACCAGAATCACAGCAACCTTTTCATTTCAGTTACTGGATTTCATCTGCAAACCAATAGACTTAGGTAAAGAAGAACTGCATCTTCACTTAACGAAGACAATAGCTTTAAGTGAACCCTTAAAACCTTTGTTTTATACAACGTCTTCCAAGCAACCTTCTGAAAAATTAAGTCTTGCCAACTAAAGGATACCCAGTTGAATTAAGAACCCTCTACTCTACTCCAGAAAAGAGAAACATATCATATGGTTTTATTCTAACATTTCTGTTATAACTGTATTAATAATAAAGTTTTGATGAAATACATGGACCCTGCTAAAGCTGATCTAAGCATGGAATGTCTACAATGTAGTGAGCTACAACCATTTATTACTTCTTTAAGTAGAGTTTAGAAATATGAAGTTTACATTGAGCTTCCAAAGTACACAGGAAAAAAAGAAATAGTAAGAGCATTTACATCCATTTTAATTGGTGGCAGGCATAAATTCATAAAACAAAAGGGGAAGAAAGACCATTTAGCAGAAATGTCAAGAAGTGCAGACATGGATTAGTTGAACAATCTTTGAAGAGATTCTCCTGCAGGATTGGCCTTTCTTGTAGACATTACAGTAATTAAACACTGTCACACAAGTTCTTAAGATAAATGACGATGAAGGTACTGCAGAAACTGCCTGTTCGAAACATTTCAATCCATTTGCAAAGGAGATCTCCTTGGGTAATCTACCTTTTTGTATTTCTGCTTTGCTTCGAGGTAGTCAGTCTCCGCCTGTTACAGATTTGCTTGAATTGTTATTACCATAAATCTTTACATGGTGACCTATGCCACAAAGTACATAATATATTAACTTCCGTGCACAAAAATAAAATGCTAATAGTAATATAAAGCCAAATCACACAAGATAATTTCAAGATAAATGTAATAAATGCTTATTCTTCAGCAGAAAAAAAATCAGGAATGATGTACAAAATAATAGTGCAAGAATAGCTGCCATCTACTTGTTCTCATCAGTTGTGAGATTTTGGTTAAAAACTTTGCAGCTGGTGAGAGATGCTGCTGAAAAACTCAGATTCCACTCAGTGGGCTGATTAAGGCACATCTTTATCGACTTCAAATGTTCAGTTTCTGTGTTCATATCTATTGAATTCTGCGGCTCCGAGAGCTTCACTTGTAGTGTGCTGTGAGAAAACAAGTGGGGGTAGAAGAGGGAAAAAATGAGAAAAAGTTTAGTACACTTTCCTCTTCCCTGGCAAACAAGCAGAGTGATAAGAGGCAACATGAGGTGGTGGTAGATTGAGGATGGTGTTAGTTTTTGTTTTTCTTTTACTGCACTGTGTTCCAGAGACACAAATTAAAATGTGACTGCTGTGCTCTTCGTGTCCTAAAAGTAGATGGGCCTTGTCTTGTGTTGAAGCAGCTAAGGTCCTGTTAAGTTGCAGGGACTGTCCTAGGTCAGTCTCCTACTGCTGTTCAGTTGCACAGGCAGAGCTGAGCTTTCTGAAATTGTGTCCCACCCACTACTGCAAAACCAAGGAGCAGGAACTGGGTAGGAATTGGGAGTTGGTTTTTTTGTTGTTAATTTAGTACAGCCATTAAAGGATTAGGATGTAGACACTTTTAACTTCATTTCAAATATAGAAAAATAAGTAATTAAAGAAGAGACACTCAGCCCTTTATGAGGGTTGTGAAGCAGACCAGGACAGAAGTGTGGATTGAATCTTACTCTCATTGTAATAGATTAGTTCAATGCATCAAAACATTAAAACACTTTTTACATTAAAACACTTTTTAAAACACCTCTAGTCCAACCCCCTGTATGATCAAGGGCATCTTTAACTAGATCGGGTTGCTCAGAGACCCATCCAACCTGACTTTGAATGTTTCCCAGGATGGGACATCTACCACTTTTCTGGGCAACCTGTGCCAGAATTTCACCCTCCTCATTGTAAAAAAATTACTTCCTTTAAGTACTTGTAACTGTGCATACTCAGGAGACAAGAAGTAGGCTGGGAATCCTAATTTCATACCTCCCCATCCCTGTTTTTATGTTTTTTACAGCCTTCTGCATTGAGCAACGTCCTATGTGCTCATTATTTCTCACCATCTTTTTCAAAGATGACAAGAACTGAAGAGAGAAATAAAGTTGGAAGTCCTTCTAATTATAGAGATGCTTAAGTTGTATCTTGTGCAGTTAAGGGATGGTGGTAACAGTCATGCTATAAACCAGCTGCACAGGATTTCACCTATCAAGGGGGTGTCTAATCAGTAGAAATGTATCTTAAAGGCTCTTAATTACTGCTTTTCAGGAAGCCAGGTCCATCACAGGCCTTTGGTGCAAATTATCACATTACCTGCTGAATGTTCATGTGAGTGAACAGTTGAGCTGAGGTTCAGTAATTCTAAACTAATTATAAACCTAAAACATATTCGCTTGTTAACTGATGTTAAGTATTTTCCTAGGTCATGGTAAGGAGTGGAGGACAACAGTTTGTGCAACAGTAGACGTGATAATTCATTGTTATTTTTGCCTGATGTCCTGAAACACAGTTGTCATTCCTGTACATTTTTGTGCAGTCTCTCTCTAGCTCTGTGCCTTTGAGCTGGTAATGAAACACATTTCTTATTTCCTAAACCCCGTTCCTAAGCCTCAGTAACTGGACTACTGCTCCAGTGCCCTGCATTGCCTTATGTCCTTGTTTTTCGGCCTCCAGCCCATCCTACATTTTTGCCTTGCACCCTTTTCCTTCATTCTTCTCTGCTTTGTACGTGCTCTCGTTGCTCTGATCTTTCCCTTCGTGTAGGAAACAGTACAGTGCAAGTCACAGAGCAGACTAGTCAGCAAGGTTACTTCCTCGATTTTACAAGCTCGTCAGACTTATCTGTTGCCCTTGGTGTGAGGAAAGACAAAGCCTTCTTATGACCATGGTATTAAGCACATACACAAGATGGTGCTAGGGCTGAGCTTTCTTCATCCCTGCTGATTATGTGCTGTCCAGGCAACAAAACTTAGCAGATACAATCAACAGCTACATGAAGGGATAAGGCTGGAATATGGTTTTGTTCTGCGGTGTGGTGGGTTGTTTGTTGTTTTTTGGTGGTAGTACCTGAAAGGAACAGAAAGACTGTTTCCCAAGCAGCACTGCTAGTGGTACCAGTACGTACTGGGGTTTGATATAATTGTGGACATCATTCCTTCCTGTTTGCTTGGACTGCCAATGGAAATGCAGTGTGCTGTAGCACTACCCAACAGCACTTCCTCAGTAGTCAACCCTCTGAAGGACTGTTCTACTCCTTAGCTTCTTGGTTTTGTATAGTTTTCCGTACAAGGTGTAAAAGGCAGAACTGGATTTGCAGAACCAGAACTTCAGTACGTGCTGGTAATCGTCATGCAATGAGGTACAGGAGGACTCCAGGAAACTCTTAGATCTTCCCAGATTTCTCCAGCACCACAGAACTTCCTAGACTGTAACAGCCATTTGCCGTATAATTATACAATGTTCTTTAGAAAGGTCAGAATTTCCAGTTCTGAAGCCATCTGTTTACTGTTCCAGCAATTACCATCTGGTTGGGTTTTATTCAGCTGGCACTGACTGTTAATCAGCTTCCAGGTGTGCAATTTGTAGAGGTCAAATTCAGGTGTTACTGAAACACACAAGGTTAAGTCCAGCAATTGGCACATCTAGTAGTTCTTTGACTAATGAATTTGAATACAGGCCAACAGTCCTACAAGCCCAGTGCAAAAGAAGAAAGCAGTCTTTTATTTTCAAATACATTCCTGGTATAATGGTGAGATTTCTGGACAACTCAGAAGTTTTTCTTCATCTTGAATGACACCACCCTTTATTAGCCCTGGCCATTTAGCTATTGAAGTGCTGGTAACATTTGATATTTCATTTACAAAATTTCTATTTCAGGGCATACAGTAACTGATCCTGATCACTCCTGTCTGCTTAGAAAGTAAGAGTGAAATATATGAAAACAAGGCTCTAGCTTTTTGACTGAAACAGTACCAGTTCAGAGATGTATCTTGGGGAACTATGTTGTGCGTCCCAAGTTATGCCACCCTTTGGCACTGGCTGTGTTCCTGCTCTTTACATATGCCATGCAGCACAGGGCACTGCACGGAGGATGTATGCACACAGATGTGATACACAGGGACGGGATGCACTGTGGGGTCAGCAGAGGCTGAGCATGTCCTCACATGCCCTTGGCTTTCTTGAGATGTTGCTGTGCACAAAACCAATGGGTCTGCAAAACTGCCTGCGATGACCACAGAACTTTTTTCCTGTATTTGCAGCTCTTGGTTCCCAAAGCACCATTACTGAATCATCTTTGAATTTATGGTCTTTCAGCAGTGCTGGAAAATTGCCCATGTGACAAGTCAGAGTTGCCAAATCAAAGTAAGACTGACCAACTCTGATTCTATAATAAGTCTGAAGTCCTCCTGAGTATCCCCTGGCTAAGCAGACAATCCTATGTGTGGTCAAGTCCCCAGACCTGTAAGGCTCTAAAAGGATCTATGATTCTGTCATTAAAGCAAAAGGAACTAAACAGAAAGGTCTCCAAATTCAACCTTTACTAAAGGAAGCAACAAGAGGCCTTTTCCTATGCTCCTAGAGGAAGCATAGGAAGGGCTAGAGAAAAACCTGCCCAGTCCAGCATTACACAGAACAGCTTGAATACAAAATGTATTTGTGAAACATTGCATTTCTTCAGTTTTATCCAAATCATTGCTTTGATAGCAAAAATAATGTTTTTAATAAGAGGACATGAGAGCAATAGCTGTCTAAGCTGATGGGCTGCTATGCAGAAAAAGTAGTATTCGTTGAGCTGCTTCTATTCTGTGCTGCTTGGAATGCTGAGAAACCAGGAGTCCGACACTGTTGTATGAAAATAACAAATTTTAAAACAATCTGGCTAGTTCAAATCCATTTGCTGAGTTACTTTGTTTCCACAATGTGTGAAGGCCATGCAGAGAAGCGAGCAGGGATACATGACTCCTCAACATTTCCTATCAGATCACCATTGAACACTGTGTGTTCATATGTTGCAAAATAACTATGAAGATATCATATGATTCTCTAAAACTTTTGCAGCACTTACTTACTTCATAGAAGAAAATGTCTTGTTCCCAACTAGCAGAGCACTACAGATAAAATTGGTTACTACCCTTCTGTCAGACAAAAATTCTGCAAACTGCCCTTGAGAAGCACCACCATGGTGCAAGCTGATAGCTTGGAAAAGTGTAAGCATGTGTGATCTACAGAACTGCTTTGAGGCTTTTACAGAACAATTTAGTAACTTTAAACTCCTTTAAAGCATTCAGTAGATACACTTCAAGAACACTGGGGTTTTTTGCTGTGAACAAACAACTCAAACATTTCTCAGAAAAAGAATAACAATGGAATATATTTGGTTAAAATCTACACTACCCTCGGCAGGCCTTCCAACAGAAACTCATCTTTTCCACAATGCCAAGAATGTAACAACAACGAAATCCACAAAGGTTTTTAATGTCTCATTTCCATTTATCAAATGGATTCTCACTGTTGATTTTCAGCCAAGTGGATGTAATCCACTCTGATTTGGGAATCAGAGAGAAAGATATGCTCTGGAAATAGACGACACAATCGATAGCTTGCTGAAAGCAAGCTGGAGAGAGAAACAATATCCAGGCAGTCTTTTAAAAGTTAGAGCTCAGAGCTAGGTGTAACACGCTGGAGTACTAGAACAAATAAAACATGCTGCAAGACAGGACACAAGACAGGAGATGAACTGGATGGAGACAAAAAGATAGGGTGAGGAGTCAGAACCAGCCATAGTACCAAACTGAAATTGGGGTGAAAAAGTTTCTTTTGCTCTTTACACTTGGTTTGAGGGGAAAAACCAATCGGTGTGAAGAATAAATTAATACTTATAAAATATATGAGATTACTAAAAGAAGTGCTACTAGGAATGTGCTGAGCACTAGTACACCAGCGAAAGAGGATTACTTACTGGCAGCTATTTCCCAAGGCTATCTATTGAAGTAACCCCATATAATTAAAGCTTTAACTTGCACAGAGACAAAAATCATCAACAGCAGTGCCAGCAGTTTCTGGCACCTTTTACCTCAATTCAAGGAACACAGCACAACAGTAAAACCAAAAAAACACATAAGTTTTTTAGAATTGTGATCTTCTTGATGAGAATCACTGTCTTGGGGTAATACCGATTTGCAGCTCACAGAAGCCAGCAAGAAACAGCAAAATTTTAGGGCATAATTTACTAGCGATGATGTTAGTATTAAACCTGTTAAAAATAGTCCTCTGACGTCGAATCATACACAGCATACTGCCCTCAAAGATCTTGGAAACAAAAACTAGTGAAGAATCTAACAATTCAAGGGAAACATCATTAATTTTATGATCATAGGATCATAGGATCACAGGATGTTAGGGGTTGGAAGGGACCCAAGAGATCATCGAGTCCAACCCCCCTGCCGGAGCAGGACAAAACAATCTAACACAGATCACAGAGGAACGCATCCAGGCAGGCCTTGAAAGTCCCCAGAGAAGGAGACTCCACCACCTCCCTGGGGAGTCTGTTCCAGTGCTCTGTGACCCTCACAGTAAAGAAGTTCCCCCTTGTGTTGAGGCAGAACCTCCTCTGCTGCAACTTACACCCATTGCTCCTTGTCCTATCACAGGGAGCAAGTGAAAGGGAAGTCCTGCTTGACTAACCTGCTAGCATTCTGTAATGCAATAACTGAATGGTTAGATTCAGGGAAACCAGTGGATGTGGTCTACCTTGACCTTAGCAAGGCCTTTGACACCGTCTCCCATGAAATTTTAGTGAGCAAGCTGAGGAAGTGTGGGATGGAAGAGCAGACAGTGAGGTGGGTTAGGAACTGGTTG
>VXBP01010334.1:16218-40374 GCA_013400115.1 Rhinopomastus cyanomelas
TAGGGGACAGGAGGGCATGGCTTATGAGGAGAGGCTGAGGGACTTGGGGCTTTTTAGTCTGGAGAAGAGAAGACTTAGGGGAGATTTGATCAATGTTTATAAGTATCTGAAGGCTGGCCAGGAGGGGTGGGGACAGGCTGAACATAATCAAATCCTAGCATCTAGGCACTGCCCTGAAACAAGTCTGAACTCCAGTTTCATGAAAGAAAACTACCCAGTTTCTACACATCAGAAGTTAGTTGCATGCAAATACAGAGTGCCACCATCTCACCACTGTGATGAATGCAGCTCTGTTGTCATTTGAGCTGGATCAATCTCCAATCTTTAATTCATAGTAATTTTTTTGACATTACAAATGCAATTATAGTATGGTGGTAAATAATCTTAGAAAAAACAATGAGGCATTCCCACCCACCAGACTTCCGAATTAAGGAAGTTCAAACAATAATTCACAAATAAGTAATTTCCTTTTACGAGAATTCTACTACTATATACAATATATAATTTCAAAACAGCTGTGAGAAGCAAACAGATATATCTGAAATGTCTTGGCAACAAATACACTCCAAAGAATTTCTTCAAACACAAGCAAGTAACAAAAAACCCTGTCACAATTTAAAAAATTGATATCGTAAGTCTTAAGTCTTCACTTGTGCTGTAACCCTGCCCTGATGAGACCACACCAGGAACCTTGTGTCCAGTTCTGGGCCCCTCAATTTGAGGACACAACTGCTTGAAAGAACACAGCAGAGAGCCACAAGGATGATTAAGGGAGCGGAACATCTGTTTTACGGGGAAAGGCTGAGGGAGCTGTATGTCTTCAACTTGGAGGAGTATGAGAGGTGACCTCATTTGTGTTTACGAATACATAAAGGGTGAGTGGCAGGAGGACGGTGCCAGACTGTTCTCAGTAGTGTCCCATGAGAAGGCAATGGGTGCAAGCTGGAGCCTGGGAGGTTCCACATAAACATAAGCAAAACTTTTCCACTGTGAGAGTGACAGAGCACTGGAATGGGCTGCCCAGAGAATTTGTCTGTCCTCTGGAGACATTCAAATCCTGCCTAGATGAATTGCTATGTGGCCTACTGTAGGTGACCTACTGTAGGTCACCTTGCTGTGGCAGGGCAGTTGGACTGGATGATCTTTTTGCAATTTTGTGAGCAGGAATCTGTGACAATAGCCATCTTAAAAACACTGATTTCTTCCTGAAGCATCAAGGTTTTTTTATGCACGTGTTTTAATACGAAATGTAAAACTCACGATAAAAGAGAGAAGCACAGATTCCCTTAATGTGTGCCTAGAGACAGAAAAGAGCATGTGGCAGCACAGAGAGGGAGAACAGGTTGAGCTGGCACAACCACTGAATGTAAACTTTGTGAAATTCCTATCTAAATTTAGCTTGTGGTAAGGATCAGATAAAGCTGAATGTGGACATAAGTGAGGCGAGTTTCTGCTGTTGAAAGCATAAATCAGTAAAATCTCTCAGAATGAGAAAAAAGAAAAGCCAAGCAAGCATCAAGTTTCTCACTGAAGAGTTACATTCTCTTAATAAAGCAGAAGATACCATTATCTGACTCCAGATATTCAAGAGTAACCTAAGCAGCCTTTACTGCTGTCGCAAACATGAGGGAAACCAGCATCAGAAAAAGGTCCCCTTCAATTATGAAAAAATTGAAAGAGACATGTTAGTTGCTCAGTCTGTTCCATAAGAACAGAATGTGTCATTTGCCAGGAGAATGTGAGCAGAAAAGGCAATCTTTATACAATTATAAAGTGTCCAGAGCTGACAAGTCACAAATACGAAGTAAACGTCTGTTTATACACCCTGATTTTGGAAAAGACATGGATCTTCACACCACAGGGAAAAATATCAAACCTGGCCTTCCATACGAAAAAGTTGACCAAAAGGTAGGCAACTGGCCATAGATTTTCAAAACCTGGGTTTGAAGAAATCTATAACAAAGGCTGATCACATGATGTTATGAATTTCTTTACCACGTACAAGAGGACATAAGAACGTAATGTAAGGACAGCATGACAAACATGCAGTAAAAAAACCAAAAAATAAAACCAGGCTGCTCTCATTCTGCAGCCAGTAGAATATGAGAGTTTGCATCAAGTGTCACAAACGTACAGCTTGAAGAAAAGAACAAGCTGATGTGTGGTCTGGCAAGCTGTAACAACAGGTGATGAGAAAGCCAAGGTACTCAAAATTCTTTGCCTCAGTCTTCACTGAAAACCTCTCTTCTTGCATCCAGAGTTGATGGACTGCAAGACAGATACCAGAGCAGCAAAATCCCTCTCACTGTAAGATCAGTTTTGTGACCGTCTGAGGAACCTGAACACACATAAGTCAATAGGACTTGATGAGGTGCTTCCCAGACTCCCTGAGAAAGCATGCACTTTTTGTGCTTCAGCTAAGGCACAAAAAAGGAGAAAGTTCCAGGGAAAACACAGCTAGTCTGACTTTTTAAAGCACATTGAGCATTCAGATGAGAAAACAAGTCAAGTCTGCTGAAAGCTGGCAATCCAATGAGAAGGAAAAGAAATAAGAGATGGAGAAAGTATGAAAACTGAAGTAATTCAAGAATATACCCTACACTATTTTATCAAGGTACATTGCAACCAATCAACACATTTTAAGTCATAATCTGTAAACAGTAAATATGTCTAAAATACATTTTAACTTTTGTTCACTTCAGTAAATTCAGTATTTTATTTGGCTAGCAGTGAAATATTTTCTAATTTTATAGTGCCTTATAAAAAGCTAGATAAAATCCTTGCAAACAGCATCTTAACATGGTACATTATAAACCTTCTCACTCCTTAAGTAGCACAAATCATACATTTCTATGTATTTCCATTTGTTAAAAAATCTAACCTGGATTCCCAAACATTTATTCTCTTTTATTTTTAAATATATAATATCATCTTCTAAATAACCAGTAAATATGTTTTGTTATTAAGGGCTCTGTAAATGGTCCTTGCTACATTTACACACCCAAGAACAACATCAGCTGCGGCTAACTGTGATGCTGTAGGGGTGTGTGCAAACGTACACGACATGCTGTACTTTAAATCCTGGCTTTCCCATATAATGAAATTTCTGTTCAGATACAGCCTGAACAGAACAGTTTGTCGGTGATCATTGTTGAAAATATCTGACTTAATTAGAACCTGAAGGCTGGTGAGAGGTTTCAGAAACATGCAGTGTGCTAGGGAACACTCAAGATTCAAAGCCACTGCAAAAGGGCAGACTTTATCATGCTTAGTGGAGGAGGAAAAAAAGCCTTATTATAAGACAATACTTTCCTTCAAATACAGTAAAATCATATTTGTATTAAATACCTAGTTACCAAGTGAATACAAGGAAGAAGGAACATTAAATCAAAGTAGTATTTTCTAACAGGCACCTTGAAACAAAAATTTCCATAAACAAGGAGATTTAGTGCCATTCTGTAAAGCTGTGCAAAATAATGTTTATATTTTACATATTTGACACGGTCTCTCACAGCATCCTTGCAGACAAACTGAGGCAGTGTGGCCTGGATTTTCGGGTAGTGAGGTGGATTGTAAACTGGCTCCAGGGTAGAAGCCAGAGAGTGGTGGTCAATGGGACAGAGTCTAGTTGGAGGCCTGTATCTAGTGGAGTGCCCCAGGGATCGGTGCTGGGACCGGTCCTGTTCAATCTATTCATTGATGACTTGGATGAGGGATTGGCATGCACTGTCAGCAAGTTTGCTGATGACACAAAGCTGGGTGGTGTTGCTGACACCCCTGCAGACTGTGCTGCCATTCAGTGAGACCTGGACAGGCTGGAGAACTGGGCAGAGAAAAATCTAATGAGGTATAACAAGAGTAAGTGCAGAGTCTTGCATCTGGGCAAGAACAACCCCAGGTACCAGTATAGGCTGGGAACTGACCTGTTGGAGTGTAGTGTAGGGGAAAGGGACTTGGGGGTCCNGCTGCCCAGGGGAGTTGTGGAGTCTCCCTCACTGGAGATATTCAAGACCCAACTGGATAGGTTCCTGTAGGTTCCTGTGTGCCTTGGTTTAGGTGATCCTGCTGATGCAAGCGGATTGGACTAGATGATCTTTCGAGGTCCCTTCCAGTCCATAATGATTCTATGATTCTATGATTTTCATCTGGACTATGTTAAAAATAATAAAACCTTTATAATCTCAAATCTTGTTTAAACAACACCTGCAAGGCACAACTATGTAATTATAGCAAACTAAAGGACACCAGCAGTGTAGGAGAAAGGGACCTGGGGGTCCTGAAGAACAGCAGGATGACCATGAGCCAGCAATGTGCCATTGTGGCCAAGAAGGTCAGAAGTGGGGGTGATTAGCAGATTGAAAAAGATTCTACCCCTCTACTCTGCACTGGTGAGACTACATCTGGAGTATTGTGTCCAGTTCTGGGCTCCTCAGTTCAAGAAGTCTATGATTCTAAAAGTGCTGGAGGGAGTCCAGCACAGAGCAACAAGGATGATGAAGGAAGTGGAGCACCTCCCTTATGAGGAGAGGCTGAGGGAGCTGGGTCTCTAGCTTGGAGGAGACTGAGGGGTGACCTCATTAATGTCTATAAATATTGGAAGGGTGGGTGTCAGGAGGATGGAGCCAGGCTCTTCTCAGTGTCATCTGGTGATAGGACAAGGGGCAATGCATGTAAGCTGGAACATGGGAGGATCCATATAAATATCAGAAGGAACTTTTTCACAGTGAGGGTGATGGAGCACTGGAACAGGCTGCCCAGGGAGGTTGTGGAGTCTCCTTCTCTGGAGACGTTTAAAAGCCGCCTGGATGTGTTCCTGTGCGACTTGGTCTAGGTGATCCTGCTGTGGCAGGGGAATTGGACTAAATGATCTTTCAAGGTCCCTTCCAATCCCTGATGTTCTGTGATTCTGTGTGATTCACTAGCAAAAGGACAAGCACTGGCTAAATGTGGCTTAAAACTCTGAGTGTTGAATCATCAAAGGACGGACTGTAACTATCTCTTGATTGTGTGAAAGAGAAATTAGGGAAGGAAAATCTGCCCAAGAAAACATGCAGACCAGTATTCCCACACCATTTTACATCTTCGCAATTGTGGAAATAGAATCTTTTTTAATTTAACTGATTGAAGATTTTAGCATTAAAGACTTTAAAAAAAATTGATGAAAGGAAAAAAGCCACCACTAGTTGTAGCACAGAAACCATAGTGGAATGCACACTAAAGCACATGCCTGTGAATTAAAACATCTTTCTTGAACAAGAGTATTCTTCTAGAGTTCAACAGCAAAATGTGGAATAGTCTCAGTGTAAGGAACCTGCTTTGTAATGGTCAGACTATATAGATACTTCATATACAAATTACATCATCACAGGCTGTGTTTGCTGATTGACTTCTATCATTTTTTTTTGTCTAAAAGCAGCTGAAGCTCCACTTTAAGGCTTGTTATAAGGAAGGTACTTGTACATACTCAACTTATTTTCAGAAGGGCTAGGCAGGCCTCGGAAAAACTATTTTTGTCTTCTAAAGAAAGGCTGAAGCAGAAAGACACATATCTATCTACATTTATATAGCATAAACAGTTCCATAAAGAAAGCTGAAAAATGTAATAATTTCCTCAGAACTGATGACAAGTACTAAAGTTTATGTTTCTGAGTTTTGAGGGAATACAATTAAATGGGGATAACAGAAAAATACTGTATAAAATGCTGAAAAATAAACTCCACTTACACATAAAACTGGGTATCTGAGTCCTACACAAAGGCTTAATGATCATGACACAACTATAACAGTAGCCTGATAGATAAAGGACATTAAAGACTTTAGAATTTAGCGCTTTGAAAAAAGTCTACTAGTAAAATAAGCAAAAGTAAAACTCCTTAGCTCAGAACCCTCAAACTGAGGAGCAGCATCTCCTAAAGCAGTATGTAAATGACCACAGTTTAAAACGAAATAGCACCCAGGATTTACACTTCACATTCATTCACCTGATGGGAGAAAAAGACAAGGGAAGAAAAGACTCTAACTGCACTTGGCAAGTCAAATTCCAAAGAGTAAAACAAGACTGAGTAGCATACTGTCCCAGTAGAGCAGCTGTTGGCACATTAACATGAATGAGGCAAAGAATATGAAGTTCATTAAATGAGCCAGGATTTATTATACATTTATAGTCCAACACATTTCAAGCCTACCTTTCTGCTTTTATACTTCTGTATTACAAGCGACCCACTTACTGACAACAGTCATTCATTTAAATATTGTTCCTGCATTTTCTATTAATTTTCTTACTCTGTTTTACAGCTGCTTGTGAAAATGTAAACTCTTTTCTGCAAATTACGGTTACTTGATGACTGCATCACAGGTGGAACTTATTCTGAAGTCAAGCAACCTTCTGATGAAAAGCCTTTGGAAAAAGAGCTTAAGTCTGCTCTTTTCTGCTGAAAAGGATTTCTCAAAGTCAACAGGGTTACTGACTTACACTCTGATTCTCCTGCACTTAATTAACCTAATATTTTACATTTGTTTCCCACTGGGAACACAGAATGTGCTCCCACAATAAGAGAAAGCTGGAGAGACTTGCTAACCCCGAATGTTTTTGTCACTAGACTATAGATGTGACTTGTGTCTTCCACAGCAATGGGAAAGGGATTCACAGGGTGTAGCCCTATTGCTAGTGTAACTGTACTACCATAAGACAAAATCAGCACTACTGGAATGTGAATGCCATACTGACATACACATCTAGAAAGAGAATTTTTCCTCCCAATTCAAGAAAATTTATGGTAACAAAAGTCTATGAAAAAGCTTTACCTGTTATGATATTGAAACATATTATTTTATGTGCACAGTCAAGAGACTGAGTGGCCTCATAGCAACACTAAGTTAGATTCCTAATTCTTGTAATGGACTTTCTAAATACTACAAAGAACAGCAGATTCTCCTTTTAAGTACCGTGCTAACTTTATCTCCATTATCTCCTTTACCTCCATTTAAGAGCAGCACTGAAATATAATGAAAAACTAAAATTGAAACAGCGATACAACAATGCAACAAATACAATACACACAAGACTGTGTGATGAAAACTTGAATTGTAAGACAGAAAATGAAAAGTTCATTTTAGATCAAGAAAAATATTCTATCTTCAAGTAACTGGAATTCATTTTCAAAAGCTTTTTTCTGAGAATCCCCTACCCACAGTAAACAGGTGTCATCACAACATGCAGTACTGCCTGCTACTGCAGTAGGTCCACAGCATCTGTGTCTGTGGTAAATCCGTACCCTGTGAAGTACATTTCTGAAATACTCAGTACATTGTAAGTTCCTAAAATGGAGTCTTTTGTAATGGTCGATTTTATTGTTGGATAACAGTTTTTCTATTTTTAGCTTGGATCTCTTGAAACACTTTTGGCTCTAGTTCGGCCAAGTCCAAAGCAACGTGAACATGATGTTCTAAAGAAACACACTGAGCCACTCTCATGGAAATAAAAGATAAATGCTCTTCTCAAAACATGCTACATAGTGTCCTTTACCAACAAAGCAATAAAGTTTCAGTGTTGCTAAAGCAATTAGAATGATATGATTTAGATTATACACTAAAAGAGAACTGCGTTGACATATCAAATGCATTGTGGAAACAATAGTTCTGAAAAAAACCAGTAACAAAGAGTGCTTGGACCAATGCATCTACCACCCACCTTATCTTGAGTAGAACAGGCTGTATGAAAAGGTGATTAATTAACTTCTGTTGCTACAGTATGCTCATGGCCAGTTCTGGTTGCTAGATACTAACCTTGAACTCATTTTATTTCCACTTGCCCAATCTAATAAAAATTAAGCATAAACAAATACTTAATAACAATGACTTGGATGAGGGATTAGAGTGCACTGTCAGCAATGCTCATGACACAGAGAGCCAGGCTCTTCTCAATGTCATCTGGTGATAGGACAAGGGGCAATGGGTGTAAGCTGGAACATAGGAGGTTCCACATCAATTTGAGAAGGAACTTCTTCACAGTGAGGGTGACAGAGCACTGGAAGGGGCTGCCCAGGGTGGTTGTGGAGTCTCCTTCACTGGAGACGTTTAAGACCCGCCTGGATGTGTTCCTGTGCGACTTGGTCTAGGTGATCCTGCTCTGTCAGGGGGATTGGACTAGACAGTCTTTAGAGGTCCCTTCCAATCCCTAATGATTCTATAAACAGCATTCTGCCTGCCTGCAATAATGCTTCACAATAACACAGCATCACAACACATCACTGCAACACTCTTCCAAGAATATGCAGTAATATATCAAAATGAGCAAAAACTGAAGAAACCGTTTAAATACTGACCATAAATGTATATATAAAGACATATAAAGCATGAAAACAGAACAATGATATAATTTATGGTTCCACATTAAAAAAATACAATTCAAAGAACACATGAAAGAATAACGAAGTTTTCATGCACATTAAACTGCCAGGTGCACGAATTATGTTTGAAAACACATGCATACACAGCTAGGAATCACATTCCTTCTTTTTAGCCAGCAGCTATACTGTAAACTGAAAACATTTAGAGGATTTCCTTGGCTAGCACAGACAGTATATAATGTTGAATCAACAATGCTAAAACAAGACATCCTTTTTATAGCTATTCACTGATTCTGCAACAGTACCTCTAAAAAAGATTCAGTGTTACAAGTGCAGAGGAAATTCCAGAATCTTAATTTTTTAACATTTCCTTTATCAATGAGCTTTTTCTAATATCCTTTCTAAAGACAACAATTGATATGAGAAACTATGATTAAAAGGGAAAATAACAAAAATGGGAAATGAAATAATGTAAAATATCAAAATAGTTATCAGAGTTCCTAAAGATCCAAAACTAAAAGAGGAAATTTATCAGGTAAATAACATTGCATCCAAATTAAAACTAACATGATATCGTATCACAGAAATAGGGCTTAAATTGCCATAGCAAGAAGAAGTTTACAGGGAAGTATAATTTGAATTGAAAATTTTCATGACTACAGTCAAAATTAAGAAATAAAAGTATGAGAGAGCTCTTTCTTCATTTGCAAAAAAGAAACAAATTGACATTACCCTTTCCCTTTATACATTTTGCATGTTTTACAGCAATCTTGTCCCAAGGTTTGAATTCTTAGAAACAAGATTTTTCTTAATTTGACTTCAAATTAATGGATCAGAAGATAAAAATCTAAGGATAAAAATGCTATACTTGGAAAAGCAGGGTTACACTGAATTGAGCTTAATATGAAGAACTATATATATTACATAAAGCACAAAAAATGTATACAGGACCTATATATTGTTTATGTTACGACTTTTCAGTTTATTTTCAGGGACAGTTTTCTGCAATATAGAATACAAAGGGGGACATAAGATTTTGCTCTGGTATTTTGAACAGGTTTTTTTACTCTTCACATAATCAGATTATGTGAAGAAACACGTTGTTTCTACAACTGAATACTTTAACTTGGTTAGTGAAAAAATTGACTTTTTAAACTTACTTTATAGAAAGGAGTTGAGACATCTGTTTAACAAGATCTTTAATGAGATCTTCAACCAACAAAAAGAATAATTTCACAAGCGTACCCTTTTGTATGTAACTTGATGGTCTTTCCAAGATCACAGTTGTAGTACAATGTGTGATAAACACCTAGCTTAAAAACGGATTTCATTTTGCACTGGCCTGAAAAGATTTCAAGCCAATGCATTTAGCATGGTACCTGTACTTGCTATGAGTAACTTCGCATTTCAAATTGTCCTTTAAGGCCTCAATGCACAAAACCTTCAGAGGAGCAGATTTCATTTGGCACTGAAAGGATACTAAAACGGATCTCTGAACGAATACTTCTCAGAAGTACATAGTATTAGTTTTTACTGTATTATAAAACCATTACAGATTTAATTAGAAATAATTCTTTTTTCCCACATGTTAATACACTGAATTTCTGCTTCACTTTATCATTCATTTTTCCTGACAATATGAGAAACTACACAGTAGAAGAAAATTCTGTTCCTTTTGAAATCAATAACCAGTTGTGACTGACTTCAAACAAGTCACAACTTGATTTGTGGTCTGTCTGAACTCTGTTAATTAGCTCTTTTATCTTGGTGTGCTATAACCAAGCTACAACGTAACACATGTATTACAGCCAGGATATTTGTGTAAAGTATTGTACATGCGTTCAAACTGCACTTCCTGCATTATTTGGATGCTATAAAATGTTTAATTCATGGATTCTCTGAAATTAAAATGAATACTGTACAAGAAAAAAAATATCCAAAGTGCTTAGCTGTTTGACCTCTTCAATTCTTTAAGGTTGCAATTTTAAGATGGTGGGGGGAGGACAGGAACTTACCTACTTGGTACTTTGGGTAGTAAGTTGCCATTTGTCCACTACTGCATGATTGTCTCTTAAGCCTTTTTCTTACATTTGTATCAGTTGTCTCCCATTGTGGACTTTTCCTTTTGTTTATTCTGATAAGAACTTCAGAACTATCAGTAGCATTATCATCATGGTTTACACCACTACTTAATTTTCTGCTCTGATACTGGTCATCCAGCCTTTCAGTCACTTTAGAAGAACTAGATCCTTTAGATGTTTCCATTTCATTTTGTAGTTTCTTTAATGCATTTTGCTTAGTAGAATGGGACCTTAAAAGAGGATGTATTTTTTCGTCCATATAGGCCTGACTGTTCTTACTTTCAATAGCTACAGGAGGATAAATGATATTATTTAGCTTAAATGAATTGTGCTGCTCAATATGTTTGATTTTTCTCAGAAATATCCTACAATCTTTAAAACTTTTGACTTTCCAAGTGTTTTGAAACAGTTTATCTTGGCTTCGTTTGCTAACATTTTGCTGGCAACAAGTTGTTCCATTTGTCTCTGCGTGTAAATTAAGTATATTTGCTAAACCAGGATGTGGGTTAAAGTCAGAAGATCCAATCATCTGTTGAACAACTATATCTGTGGCTTCATTTTCAGTTGGCAAGAGCCTACTCTGAGACTCCACCAAAGTCTGAGGGGGCTGGATTCCTACTGCATTTTTTTCCTGGAGCTTGGGCATTTTGTCACTGGCTTCCCCACTTGTACTTTTTAACAACTGGCTTTGGCAAAAGAACTGCAAATTTTTCTTTTTTGATTTCCAGCCTCCAGAAGCCTGATTATATAGCTTTTTTGTTTGTCCCCACCTGCCATGTGGTAACTCTTTAAATTCACTTCTTTTTAACCTGGCTAATGTGAAATTGCTTTTCATGCCCAAGACTGGAGACCTCACAATGTTATGTAACATTTGTAGTTCCCCTGCTGGTTTTGAAGGAGAGGATAGCGCAAACTTTTTAAAGTGCTTTCTGAAAGGGCAACTACTAAGATCAGACTGCTTAGCCTCCAACTTTACCTCTCTAGTACTAACTACTTCTAAAGGATTGCGAGCATTTGCCTTTCTCACTAGAGAGAGAGACTGTGTTTCTGTAGTTTGCATAAACCAGGTGCAGAGTTCATTCATACTACACTTTTTCTGAAAAAGCATCTTTATAGGCGATGTTTCAAGTTCTACAAGGCAGGAGTCTAAAGGGTCCGACGTTTCAGCATTACAATCCTGTTCAACAGAATCCCTTTTCTCACATACACACTTATCAAACTCGCTTCCCCCCACTTGCAACCAGGTATTAGTTATCTGTTCAAATCTCTTATTCAGTTCCTCCAACAGAGCATCACTTGAAGTGGAAGAAGCCCACCACCTGAGAGAGGGACTTGATGAAAAAATGGGATCCAATGATACTTCATCCTTAAGATCTTTCTTTGCGTTTCCTGAACTTCTCAGTTCTGAGGTATCTCTGCATACTGTGCTCTGATTCAATTGCCTATGTTTTTCCTTTAGATCTTTAGCTTTTTTTAAATGGAGTTTGTAAGATTTATGTAGTAAGGCACTTCTACAAGTAAATGCACTAGAAGACGCTAATGAATGTAAGAAATGCAGTGAGGGTTTTCTGTCTCTAGCAGAATGTCTCAGTGGAATTTCATGTTTCCTTGGCACTGTTGTAATGACATTGTCTGACCCGTCCTCTCTAGAATTTCTGTGCATGGTCTTTACTTGACCAGAATTATCACACAGTTGATTTTTTCGCTCCTGGGGTATGTTCTTGTCCAACACATTCTGCTGTTGTGAAGATGGCAGACAGTTGCTAATACTCACTTTTCTTTCCTGAGGTGAAACTCTACTCACAGTCACTGATATGCCAGAGATTTTAACTTTGGCCGGCCTACCAGGTTTCCGCATGGTGGTTAACGGTTTTGTTACTGGCCGTATGACATTGCTGCAAGGATGTGGTATGGCTGGGTTACTCTTGATAGGTCTGACATACTCATAACCAGAGATCTCATTTTCAGCAGAAGAACTCTGTAAGGCCTTAACTATTTCAGTCAAAGCATTTTCAGTTTCTGCACTGTGGCTCCCTTTGCTGTGGTCATTAGCACAATTAGAATCTGTGTATTGTGTGGGCAGAATGCTGATTACATTTAGTTTACTTTCAGAAACATGTCTCTTAATTCTTCTCGACCTTCCAAAAACAACTGTCACAGTAATATTTTTGTTGCTGTTAACTTCTTCCGTGATGGCTGCATCAGATTTGGTACTTTTACTATCACTAAATTCAGGTCTAGGATCTGTGCTTTCAGTCACACCTATTTTTGGTTTTGGAGGCCGTCCAATAGGTCTCTTAACCTGCTTAACAACTTGAGGACCTATTTTCTTTGGTCTACCAGGTTTTCTTTTAAAACCAAATTCACTGCTACCACTTGATTTCTCCACAACTTCACCATTTTGTTTTGAGCCATTTAAGTTAGTTTGACCATCTGGACAAGAGCTTCTGACTGCTTCTGTGTAAACACAACTTGACTCCTTCTTGGTATCATTTGCACTGTAATCACAATCCTTGACACTGATTGCACGGGAAAGAACTCCCATAGCCTGTTTGTCTAAAAAACTGTTTGCATGCACCTGACACAAGGAATTACCTTTGCTCTCTTTAGAAAATGCAGCTGCAGATGTCAAAGTGTATTTGACTCCTTCACTACTACTAACTTCTGAAACGAACATAAGTTTAATAGGACTCGAGTAGCTTAAGGGAGATGAGATCTCCCCAGCTTCAGAAGTTGTACATGAATCCCCATTACTGGAAGCTGAATGGGATGATTCAAAGGTCAGAGATTTCAGCAGGCCATCATTAATTTCTTGGTCTGTAGCCATTCCTTGGTTGGTTGTTGTGACACACACAGTTTTGATTTTACTGCTGCTTGGCACATGTGAATATGGAACGAAGTTTTGTTCTGGGCCTCCCATTTCGCTCAGAGGGAAAGGTAAGCCTCTTCGAGCAGCTGGGCTCATCACCTCTTCATAAGCACTATATTTTAATTTTTGGCTTATTTTGTAACTATCCAGCATTGAGTTGCTGGTCTTTCTGGGTAAGTGTATGTTATCTTCTAAACGTTCTACAACAACCTGCAGATTTGTGTCTCTCACAATCTTGCTTACACTTATGTCACCACATCTTTCAGCATGAAAATCTTCCTTTATTTTCATTTTCTCCAAACTTTCTAATGACATTTTTGAATCAGGTGACTTTCTAAACACGTTGTTTGTTACGTATACCGAGTACCATCCAGGAGGAACAATGTTCCGTTTAGTTCTACCCAAGATTCTGTTACTCTCATCCTTTAGAGGAACCTGATCAGTCTCTTTTAAGGTTGCACCTTCTCGTGTTTTTACAAGTTTCTCCTGGGTGGCTGCAAAAGCACTGGTTTCTGAAAGAACGAGAAAGCTGGAGATGGCTTGAAAATCACTAAGAGGTAGTTTGAAAGAACCAGTTTGGTGTATTGGAAAGCACATTGGTTTGGTTTGGCAATTCACATAGGGACTACTTTCAAGATGTTGCAAAGCCTCATCTCCTATCACAGTAAAACTGTGTCCTTTTTGGGGATATAGTTTATCAAATTTTTTTGTAGATTTCTTTGCATTTCTTTCAGAAATTGACCTTTTTCTTACAAGAGTTCCATAAAGGCTTGCAAGCCCCCTCTTGATTTGCAAAGACTGTTGTCGAACAAATGGTGAATCAGGAGAACTGCACATTGCAAACTTTTCCCGACGCTTGCGAAATCTTGTTTGAATAATTTTATTTTCTGTTTGTATCTCATGCTGTCGGAGTAATTCCATAAAGCTGTAATCACTTGCCTTGGCATTATGCAAAAGAGAGGTTATGAAGTCTCCTAATTTGACATCGTTTTCTGGTGCCCTGTCACTGCCAGTAAGTTTTACGAGATTTGTTGCTATATCTGTAGTGTCTATTGATTTTAACTTTTCATTAATGCGGTCCATTAAGTCTTGAAAAATGGCAGAATGTTCCCCTTTCTTGGCCTGTTCAGAATTTATACTGTAATTGCTACTTTCTTGGACTGCTGACAGCAACAGTCCATATGGATATTCAGTCTCTTCTCTGCATGTTTTACCTTCGTATTTAACTGTTCCTTTGCTTCCTTTGGCTGGCAGGAGGAATGGAGGCTGGTTGATGGGTATTTCAAGCTTACTGTTGTCTAAAGTTGGAAAATCTATAACTGATCCTTCCAATGATTCAAATTCTTTACTCTGTACAGGTGACAGTGGAGGCGGTGATGGGCTGCGAGATCTATTTGAAGTTTTAATGCCATTCAAGAGATCACAATCCTTAGTTGAATAGGTACATGTTGCTGCTTTCACAGAATGCCTGTTACAATGCTGCAATGGTTCAGCACAATACTTATGAGAACTATACTGTTTGTTCACCATTGTCTTAACATATCCAATTGCTACAGCTTGGCATGACAAACAATGGAAACATTTACTAGATACAGACAGAGGTGGTAAACAAAGGTTAGGTCTTTGATTTTGTAAACAACACCTTTTTGTCAGCATATGTCCATTGCAATTGCTACATGAAACGTGAACATCCTCTTCAGTAAGGGAACTAGGAGTTTCAGAGTGGACCAAATGTGTTTGCTTGCAACTGCAAACTATAGGAACATTTTCATCTTGTATTAAAAATTTTAACATAGCCAAAGTCTGTTGCCAGTGATATGAACAAAAAGACTCCAGAACTTTGTTTAATGTTGATTTTCTTTTTTCCAAATTAGCTGTTTCCTCTGAATATGCATCAGCTGTTGAACTTGAACTGAAAATGAAAACAAATCAAAACAAAATATAAATTACAGTAAAACACTGTATCTAATGTTTGTAATAAACCTAAAACCTGAAGTTGGCTAAACAGTTCTATTTTATTTCAGCTATACAATTGTACTTGCAAGTGTCACTGGCAATGACGTGTATCCTTTCTACAGCAGTGATAGTCCTACCATTAGAAAAACAAGCAGGAAGACACGAAGGGGCAAGAAGATCACTTGATCTTGTATCTAAATACAATTAGGCTAAGTTTCTGGTATTTCAAGCTATCTTAGCCGTTAACAAAGTTAAAACCTGGGGAACTTAGTCCTGTTTCACAAACTGAGGCACAGAGAGCATAAACATCACAATTTAAGGTTGTAGCAAAGACAAAAATGGCTCTGTATCTTCTGAAGTGCATCTTAAGGTATTCATATGCCAAAGCATATTTAATGCTCTTCAGGATCCTCCTAAAGATGCTTTTAAAACCACTGCAACTGATATATTTAAAGAACACTTAATAGGGTAACAAAATGGAAAAAAATAGTCATTTACTGCTGTTACTGTTCTTTGCAGTTAGAAGTTTCCCTTCTAGTTTTTAAGTAAACTGCAGTAGTGCACTGCAGGCTCTCCACTGCAGTATCACACACACACATACACACACACACTAATTGCATCATTAAACAGAAACTGAGATAATCACCACTGTAATAAAAAACTTCTGTTTTATCTCAAATATAGGGTAGGCCTATAATAAGACTTCTGAGCAGTTGTTTTCAAATATATTTAGTCAAACAAAAATAACTTATAAAATAATATTTTAACTATTTAATTAATTTCTTATAATTTATTAAAACTAATGTAACTACTTACCTAATCAATCATTTATACTGAACAGCTGAAAATTTTCCAGGGTAGAAATTAATACAGATATTTCTTCAATAGCAACTATCAACAGATAGTTAACACCTAATTCAAATGTTTCACTGAAAACAATTGCATGAGCAGTAAAAGTTAGAAGAATTCTGTTTTAGAAAAGTATGTATTGTTTAAACATATCACCAAACTCTGAACATGACACTAACTTTTTGTCCTAGTATTATATCCTGTCTTTTTTTGCATTTAAGCCCATATTTTGGAAAAAAAATTATTTTCTTTTGGTGTGCAACTATACTGATCAAGTAACACTTAAAAATGTAATGTGCCATATTTATATAAAATTAACTCATTAATTACTTAGCCCATACCTAATTTTATTCACATTGATCCTTTTGGCTTCAGGGTTTTCACTAGAAGTTATACATACAAATTGTATTTTTACTGTCCCATACAGATTTTAAGGATTAGAGCTTAAAAAGAGCATACTACGCTTAATAATTCCTCTTTTTTTCCCTTTTCTGGTAATATTTAGCATGAAAGCGCATGTTTTCAAAATCAAACATCTGGATGACGCCAACTCATAAAAGCATGAAAGAACTGCCATGGTACTAGCTGAAATTGTGATTATGTTTATACTGAAATAATTGAAGTCTTAAAAAAAACCAACTCTTCGCACTCACAATCTAAATCAAAGCCAGCATTACTCAAGGGCATTGTCACAGCATTACTGAATCATTGTCAGGACTGAATTATTTTTGAAACACCACTTCACTGAGAAGTGTCTAAATGTTCCTCACTCCAAATCTGGAATCATGAGGTGTTGAAAGAGGGTACCATAAAAATAAAGCTTATTTTAATAATACAGTTACAGATTAAACCTCCTCACCACTATGATTTTAATTAATGTTTTGAAAGACCAGATAGAAAAAAATTAACATGGCCTTAGTCTTCAACATTTCACTTGTGAATCACAGAAAATTTAACTCCTAACGCGCTAAAGAGATGGCCATAGTATAGTCTGTATATGGTACAGTACACTGGCGTGCTTAGAGTTGCAAGGTATGTCCAATGGACTGGCCATTTGGAAACAGAGTTTACTAGACAAATTAAAGGGTTAAAGCTACACATCCTCTCTTTAGAGACATCTATATAGTAACTATATCAACTATTTTTAGTAGCTTTTCAATAATTACGGACTTAGATTTCAGTTTCCTGTAATTCCTTCCTATAGCCTCTTAAATCTGTATTCTCACATAGTAAGTTAGACCATCCTGAAAATAAAAGGCTTAAACAATAATTTCATAGAAGGAAGAGCCATAACTTTCACGCCTGCATACTTCCTTCACAGAACAGTCTTCTATGTGAAGATCTACAGATCACACACAAAAAGAGGGCTAGAGAGAGTGGGTAGGAAATGGCTGAGGTAAGAGGACCAACACACCCAGCTCCCCCAACACACCTTTTGTCCTGGTATCTCTGAAGACAGAAGATAAGCAGGGAATGACATTATTTCCCTGCTACACAGCAGGAGAAGAACACTACAGAATGAGGATTGAATGGCAGGAAGACTGGGATGTGGGGTGTGATAAGGTTAAAGACCAGCCTTTCAGCTGACTATTTTATGTACAAAAGAGTAAACCTTTGCCTCCTCCACAGATCTAAAAACTATCAGGAAAAAGCTCTATCAGAAGAATCCTGAAAGATAGCCTTATACCTTCCTTCATCTCAGACAGACAAGACAGAACAATCCAGCAACTTATTTGCAGAATGGAAACAGGAACAAAACTGTGAACAGAACAAATTTTCAAGTGCTGATATGAACAGCACAGAACTACTACAGAAATACAGATTCGTCTTCTAGAAATGTCTGCTTTCTGACTAAGTAAATAAACCTTTCAAAAAAGCTACACATTTTCTGTAATAGACAATTTTTAGTCACAAACTACTATGAAATCAGTTTTCAGTATGTCTTCTCTTAAATGGAGTAATCATCCTATTTCTGATATATATGGTTCTAATAATTAAGTCAATATGTGCTTAATTTGTAAAGTTCTTGATTTTAAACCACATGTGCCTCAGGAGTCAAATGAGTCAGTGTACAAGTTTTTTTTTCTTTTTTTTTTTACTGAATGAGCAAATCAATCACATATCAGTGTTGTAAATTTATGTGCAAAAAAAATTGAAGTGCTTTACTACAAATTACAATGTAGAAACACATTAACTAAACAATTAAATTCATACAATCAGATTTAGGAATATAACAACACAAAGAAGAACAGAATTACAGTACATTTACAACACAAGACAAATACATGGAATTCATTAGAAAACATTGTAATAAATAATTCATGAATTATAGTGCAATTGATTTATGCATAAATATAACTAATTGCCTAAAAATCAGTTGTTAACAAATATCTGTCAAAAATCAAGGCAGCCACAGAGTTGTACTAAATTACTGCGACAATGGAAATACTGCAATTAAAAAACAAATACAAGTATTTGTACTGTAAACAACTAAAAAAATCAGTTTCACTAAAGTTAATATACAATTTCATATAAAATTGTCATTAGCTACCAGAAATGGTTTAAACAGCTTTACTGAGCAGTAGTTCTAAAAACAGAGGCACTGTTTTTTTAATATAAAATACTTGAGAAACATTCAAATAAGTAGAAAGCGTGTAGGGCTTGCTTTCGCCTTCATTTAAAATTTTGCTGAAACAGGAATTTTCAGAAATTGTCAATTACTAAGTAGTGACTGGTAACTAAATTTATAAAACAGTTCAAAATGGGCAATTTAAATGAAATGTAATGAAATACACAAGGGTTGGGGAAAGAGAATCTACACATTTCCCTGCCTTTCCTTAGTTGTATAATCAAAAGTTAGCCTAGTAATTAGAAAAAAATCTGTTCTTTTAAACACTTACAAGTTGAGTATCATCTATAAACTATCAAAAAATATTTTAATATACACTATTTCGGACCAAAAAATAAATACTAGTACTAAAATGTTGAAAATTAATTATAATATTACATACAAAACTACAGAGTACTGTTAAGTCAATAGTAAAATGGTCCCTGATTTTATGAATCCTGTTAATTTTTTGGTCAGGTCATCTTTTAAGTGATATACAAAAGAGAACTGTAACTTGCCTTCAATACAAACTCAAATTCATAACATGGCCTGAGGAGTAGAAAACAGCAGTACAGTCCAATTATTAGGCAATGTACTGAAGTCCAAAATTTCTGCAAGTAAAACTGTATAAAGGCAGATCTTGAAATGTTTAGGGTATTTTCAACTTCATTTTTTCAGTAGGGATATATTCATAAATTAATCCTTCTCGCCCTCACAAAAATATGGCTTAAGTCTTTTACAATGAAAGATGATCCTGACATCTGCTGTTCTGTGTTATCATGTACAGTTCTGCTTAAAAACAAGGATTCATTCTGTAATATGCAAGTAAACCTTAATCACTGAAGAAGATTCAGTATAAATCTGAGAGACTAAAAAACGGAGACACTGGTTGTGCAGTTTCAAAGGCCAATCACGTTTTAACATGTAAGTTCTTTTTTTAGTAGCATTAATAAACATGGGCTAGATTTTGCCATCGATATTGCAGTATGCTCTCCACTGAGTTTAATGGCAAGTTTATATATAAATCAAATTACCTGATGTAGCCCATACATATGCCCCATTTCTTTCATATAATTAATCTGAACACATGCAAATTCAAGCGGGGGATAAATGTATGCATGTGTACCACATGTGTACAAGTTGGAGAAAAGTCATGTTCTATGCCATATCAGATTCATGCAGAAAAAAACCCTACATTTTTAGAGGAAAAGGGCACTGATGTTCAGTATTAATTGTATTAAGCAAGCCCTCATTCTTCATATGTAGATATATAGTTTGTGATATCATACAAAAAATTTAAGTATGATATAAAGTTCAATGTGAATATTTTGCAAATCCTGTAAAAACTGCAATATGAAGGTAAGTGGTCTCCCTTAAATTCTATTAAAAGTTGTGTATTTAAAGCAAACTGCCTAACTTCTAACTACCAAATTTATAAAGAATTTCTATTATTGGAAGTTCAAAACAGCTTCACTGTTCAATATCTGTATTACTATCAAGACCCTGAACTGCAAATTTGGTTATTAGCAAAGTGATAATGTAAATTCGTATTCATTTTGATAAACTGAAAATGTTTTGAAATGTCACAGCAGCAAATACATTACAGTTACAGTGAGGTTTTTCAATAGGAGTGTGACACAATCCTTAAATAAATTTTAAGTAGTCATAACATCAACTAACCAGCACATTTAAACAAAAACCTCAGACAAACCCAAACCATTCTCAAGCTCATTCTGTGCACACTATGAACATGCTCTAAGTTGCATTCCAACTTTCTTTTTAAACCTTACAAGTTACCTTATTTCTCAAACTAAAAAGAAAAATTATATTCAAGTTTAAATTATTTTATGCTTAGTATTCCATCTTATATTTAATAGTTCTATAACTACAGTAATTTCCCAGGTTTCTTAAGTGTACACTTTATAAACACCAATTTCTTTCTAAACCAACAACAAAATTTTCTTAAAATTATATAAAATGCAGTTTATGCCTGCTAAACACATATTTTTAGTAATGAAACGTTTTTCTCACTTGTGTTGGATATTTAAGTAACAAACTTAGGTTCTTTCACAGAATGTACTATAGCCTACTAATACTTCACAAATCCACTTCCTTGTACGGAACTAGGTTTTTTTAAAAAAAAAAAAATCCCTCGATTCATATAATCTGAGTTACTTACAACTTATTGCAAGTATTCTGTGAAGAATAAAAGTCTGCTAACCGTGGTTGTGTATTTCCATAATAAGATGGATTATAGAATGGACAGGGTGTCTTCGCACCAATTAAAAATTATGCTTCACATGACAAATACTCGTTTTCCTAAAACATCTTTATGCTATTGACTACTAAATAAAACCTGAATCAGTTCACCTGTTTATACAAGGATTATATTAGATACACACTATCAGAATTAAGTGAGCAACTCTATAATTCTGTCCACAGTGAAAACCCTGAATAGAACTATTTTTAAAAGGCATGTATGTGGTTTTTGAACTGTGTATTTTCACATCTTCTGTCAGAGTGAGCATATGTCTTTCTCACACTGTGTGTGTATACAGACATACATACACACACAGACACACACACACACACACAGACACCCCTCCCCCCAATCAATTCACTAACAATTATTCTACACAGGTTTGCTGCTATTTTTGCAGCTGCCAGTCCCTGAATCTGTTATATTAAATAAGCCAGTATCTGGTAATCGGAGTTTCTTCTTCGGTGGAGTCTTCAGTGTTCCAGATCTTTCTTTTACTTTATATTCTAAAGTGCTGTGAGGTACCCCATAAATTCCTTGTGCTTTGGAAACACTCATTTTCCCACTCATTACCATTGCAATTGCTTCTTCCATTATTTCATGATCATACTGCCGATAACGGCCACGTTTTTTTCTTGGTTGCTTATTATCTTTACGATCCAAACTATCTTCTGTATTTTCTGAGGTTCCATCTACTGTCCCATTCTTAGCATTAAGACACAAAGGAGAGAGGTCCCCATGCAGAAAGTAGGAGTCAACACTTGAGTGAGTTACAGGTCCAGAACATTCAATTTTGTTCTGTTTAGGGAGTATACTTTTCAATTTTTGAAGAGCTGATCCTTCTAAGACTGAGGAGGTTTTAGAAACGTGGTACATAACATCCAGTAGACCAGCAGTATCAGACTGTGGTTTGGACACAGAACTTATTCTTAGCTGAGGAATTTTTAATTGTACAGTAGGACTTGAAGTTTCATATGGCAGATTTTCACTTTTTGCTTTAAACTGAGTGACCATTCTCTGTAGAGTTAACTGATGGAGGTAACTGGAAGCTGTTGGGAATTTTAATTCTGAGGTTTCAAGTAGACTGAGTTTACTTTTTTCTGTGCGCTCTGCTTGAGCTCTTGCCCACAAGGCTACTTTTTGTAGGACTGCACAAGTTTCTTTACTGTCTTTAAATGAATAACTATCATTGAAATCTCGAGTTTTGTTTTTAAAAGGAGCAGGCTTTCCTGCTGGTAAGGCTTCTAAGTGGAGAAGTAAAGTTTTTTGAGGTATGCCATAAAGTATGCCTGCTTTATTTATGTCCAGTGCTCCAGACTGAATGTCTTTCAAAGCTTTTGAGAGCAAACCATCTGCAAACTCAGCACTTCTTTCCACATAGTCCTCTCTGTGTCTGTGTAGTCTCCTGGATGGATGGAATGAAACGATGGTAAACTGATGTATGAGAGACTCTCACACAGCTATGGAAGGGAAGGGTCCACTCCTTTATTATACGCCTTGCTTCGGTAACATCACTGCTTCTGATACTTAAAAGCCTTTGAGATGTAGTAGTTAAATCATTATCCTAACAAAATGTTACAGTTCTGGTAGGACAATGTGTCAAAAAAAAAAATCATACTGTGGCTTCTACAGCAGCCCTTCCAAGAACTTTATATCCTAGCTCAGTATTTGATAACACTTTCATGTGCTTGCTATAATCCCTTGTTCACATGCTTGCAGAGCAACAATGTTATAATTTTAATTATACAATTAACGTTCCATTAAATACCAAAATCCTGAAAGAGTTTGTTAGTAGAAACGTGACGTTACCGCTAAACAAGTAATAAAAGAGTCAACCCCTTCATAGAAAATTTGCAGCAGTAACTACACACAAACATCCCAGACTTACACAAAACTAGGCTTTCTACAAGATAAAGTGCTGCAGTTAACAATCAAGTCCATTTTTTTAAACAAAAAACACAGATAAAATTTCTAGCCGCTATTTACGACTCTCTAATTACAAAGCCATATTAATTTTAAGGTGTCTGCATATGAGCAAATTAATAAAATGCAATTTGATATCATTCAACAAACACTGCTGTTGTAGTCCTGTTTGTAGTAAGTTCTTTGGTAAGACGTACAGGTGACAAAAGAGGTCCTGCTATGGCTAGTGGATGGTAAGATGCCAAGATCATTCAACCAATGCGATTCACTACTTTTGTGGTAGCTTTCAGCAGATGCAATAACATTTTTCTTGCTGAATAAAGAAATTTAACCATGTGCCACCACACATCACAGTCATAAACCATGACGTAAGTACATGATGATTAAGAGCTCTCTCTTGCACACACTTGCTCCTTCTCACTTTTGAAAGAATATTATAGTCATTTAGCTTGTTCATGTTAGTTGTATATCTTAAATGTAAATATTAATGTGGTACTATTTGTCCAAAATTGAAGTTTCCTAAATATTTACTTTTTTTCCTCCACTATCCTATTCTTTTAGTATCTTATGTAATCACTTTTCAGTTCACTTTTAGTAACATGAACTAAAGTTTGGTGATTGTTCTGATAACTTTTCTTTAAACAGAAAAAAAAGAAAAATGACAAATGAAACATATGATATATACACAGACACACACTTACGAGTGACAATAATTCTTCTGAAAGCAAAAATAGGAACCACACGTGTGTGTCAGTATATACAAATATATACAAATAATTTATGAACATAAAACCTGACTCAGAGAAGAGAAACCTGTATTGTCTTTTACATAGGTCAAAAAGAGTCCTAAATGTTGCTTACCCAGACACTGAGTTTTCAGAACACAATGAATCATATTTTGGTTCCTCCAACTTTGCGCTTTTCTTTGTAGAGAGATCTAGCACTCCATCCCCTGCAAAGAACAAGTAGCGATCACAGCAGTTGCTTAAGGGTGAGCTCGTAAATTTTATTAGCAAGTGTTTTTACCTATGGTGCAATTTTAAAGCAAGTTTCTTCATCTTGTAAAATTTCTGACATCCTATTCCCTTAACCCTGTCCGGAAATGTCTTTAACATATCTGATTTGTACCAGTGTTTTTAAAATTAAGAAATAATTCAATTAAAAATAACATTAAAAAGAACAACCTCTCAATCAGAAACAGATGACTGCTTTCCCAAAGACATGTATGGACTGGAATGTGGCCATGGACGGCTACGTCCTTT
>VXBP01010335.1:0-16904 GCA_013400115.1 Rhinopomastus cyanomelas
GCTTATACCCATCCATTGCAGCACTCCACTCATGACAATCATCCCACCATGTTTCCGTGATGGCAACTGCGTTGTAGCAGTCGTGCTTCACAATGGCTTCAAGTTCCTCCTGTTTGTTTCCCATGCTACATGCATTAGTGTAGATGTACTTGAGCCAGGCTAATGACTTTGTGCCCAGTAATGGCCTGCCACCTTTTTGGTCAACTTTGGCAGGTTCATTTTTATCCCACTCCCCCTTCAGACCTAGTTTAAGGCCCTGTCAATGAGTCCAGCCAGCTTCTACGCAAGGATTCTTTTCCCCCTCTGAGACAGATGAGTTCCATCTGTTGCCTGCAGGCCCCGTGTAACATAAAGATCCCCATGCTCAAAAAACCCAAAATGCTGTCGACGGCACCAGCCTCTCAGCCACTTATTAATCAGGTGGGTCTTCCTGACTCTTTCAATATTCCCCCCTTGCTACTGAAGGAATGGCCAAGAACACCACTGGGGCTCCTGAGCCCATGAGTGATCTCCCCAGGGCCCTGAAGTCCTTTTTAAATATTTTGAGGTTTCTCCCACTGGTGTCATCATTGCCAATCTGAAAAACCAACAAGGGATAATAATATGATGGCTAGACCAGACTAGGTAGTTTCATAGTAATATCTCTGACCCTGGCCCCGGGGAGGCAGCAAACCTCCCTGTGGAGTGGGTCAGGCCAGCATATGGGGCCCTCAGCTCCACTGAGAAGGGAGCCACCAATAACAACTACCCTCCTTTTTTTCTTTTTTGAACAAGTCTTGATACGTGGGGGAGATTGGCTAGCCCTGGGTGACTCCCCCGATGGACCTTCATCTCCATCATCATTCATTTGTCCTTCCAATTCCAGAGCCCCATACCTGTTATGCACGGGCAATCAGGAAGGGGAAGGGCAGGGAGGCTGGGGTGGGGATCACCTGTTTCTCCGAGTAGGGACCTGCTTCCATTCCCCCTTACTTCTTTGGTTATGTCTGTTTACCTGGCTGCGAGACAGGAGGGGATACTCTTCTAATGGAAACTCTGCTTTCTGTTCTGTCCTCAAGGATGGTAGGGCCTGACTCCACCAGTTGATCTCCCTCTCACATTCCCTTATTGACCTGAGCCATTCAACCTCATCCTTTAGCTCAGCCACTAGGTTGAGCAGATCATCCACCTGGCCACACCGGACACAGGTGCTACCTCCATCCCCCTGCATTGGCAATGCCAGACTCTGGCATTCTCTACAGCCAGATACCTGGACACCAACGTGCTCCTACAGGTCCTCTGTCTGGGTCGCCGTGTTCTTCTTCGCAGGACATTTAATAGCCCTGGTCACAGCTATCACCTTTTTTTTTTTTTTTCATCAGTCCCCTCCGTCAGCTAGAAGCCTCTAGCAAAAACAGCCCCCTGTGTCTTGGCACGTAGCTGAAGCTGTGCAGGCACACAACTAGTCAACTCACCAGAGCGCAGGCAAAGTCAGACTGCTTTCATTTTAAACTTGATTCACGGCAGGCTCCACCCCGCTGCGTCTCAGCACGTAGCTGAAGCTGCTAGAGGAGTGATTGTCCCCCTGTACTTGGCACTGGTGAGGCCTCATCTTGAGTTCTGTGTTGTTTTGGGCATCTCAGTACAAGAAGGATGCTGAAATGGTGAGGTGTGTCCAAAGAAGCTAATGAATGACCTGGAGGACAGGTCTTATGAGGAGAAGCTGAGGGAACTATATTTGTTTAGTCTGGACAAAAAGAAGTTGAGAGGAGACCCTATTCCTCTTTAAAACTACCTGAAAGGAGGATGTAGAGAAATGAGGGTCAGTGTCTTCTCCCACGTCACTAGAGATAAGACAAGAGGAAACATCCTCAAGTGGTGTCAGGGGAGATTTAGATCACATATCAAGAAAAACTTCTTCACTGAAAGAGTGGTCAGGTTTGGAACAGGCTGTCCAGGGAGGTGGCAAAGTCACTGTCCCCAGAGGTGTTCACCCCAGCAGTGCCACATGTACATTTGGCACTAGGAAACATGGTTTAGTGGGCATGGTGGCATTGGGTTGATGGTTGGAATCACAGAATCACTCTGATTGGAAAAGACCCTTGGGATCATCGGGTCCAACCATCCACCCTACCTTACAAGTTCACCCCTAAACCACATCCCTCAATACCTCATCCAAACCATCTTTAAACACATCCAGGGATGGTGACTCAGCCACCTCCCTGGGAAGCCCGTTCTAGTGCCTGACCACACTTTCTATGAAAAAAAATTTCCTAATGTCAAGTCTAAACCAACTCTGTTGTAGCTTGAACCTGTTCCCTCTTGTCCTATCACTAGTTGCTTGTGAGAAGAGACCGGAACCAACCTCTCCACAACGTCCTTTCAGGTAGTTGTAGAGAGTGATGAGGTTTCCTCTCAGCCTTCTCTTCCTCAGACTAAGGAGCCCCAGATCTTTCAGTCTTTCCTCATAAGATTTATTCTCCAGGCCCTTCCCCAGCTTAGTTGCCCTTCTCTGCACCTGCTCCAGCACCTCCACATATCTCTTGTATTGAGGTGCCCAAAACTGGACACAATACTCAACATGTAGCCTCACCAGTGCCTAATACAGGGGGACAATAACCATCCTACTCCTGCTGACCACACCAATTCTAATACAAGCCAGGATGCCATTTGCCTTCTTGGCCACCTGGGCACACTGCTGGCTCATATTCATCTTCCTGTCAGTTAGAACCCCCAGGCCCCTGTCTGCCAGATCCAAGTCTCTCTTAAGAGCCTCCCTGCCCTCTTGTAGATGAACACTCCCACCTAACTTGGTGTCATCTGCAAACTTACTGATGATACACTCTGTGTCCTTATTGAGATTGTCAATAAAGATGTTCAACAAAGATGGTCTTAACACTGAGTCCTAAGGCACACCACTTGTGCGATCTTGGAGGTCTCTTCCAACTTAACGATTCTATGATTCTTTCAAAAAAATTCTTCCTGCTTTTTCATTTTTTATTTGGTGGCTTTTCCCACAGTTTTTTGTTTCTATTATTCACGCAATCTAAAAGCCTGTTTTTCACTCAGCTGTTCTGCGCAACGCACAGCAAACAGGAATTGATTCAGCACACCCACTCCGAGCTGAAAATGGTGAGATGTGAAAAAGCTTTCATAGTGAACACTTGACGTTGCTCTTCACCCTGGAGAGATAATCAGACCATGGGCACATAAATGCTTTCTGGTTTACCCACACCTTTCATCTTCCCATGCAGTCTGGTGAATAAGCTGTATCCCAGCCAAGTCCTGGAACTTGCATGTTTGTTGTAGGTAATCAGACAGAATTGTCTCAGTGTTGAGCTGTTGTCAGCATTGAACATCTATGTAGTTAAGCAATTTTTACGTTTTCTGCAGTCAAGTTCCTATGCCCACTGCCTTATGGGTTCTCCTCCTTGCCCATTAATTTATTTTCAAAGAATGCTTTTAATAAAAGAAATTCAACCTCTGTGTAGTTAGCGCTGGTTGTGTAGAGGAGCTGTGTATAGTGATTGGTAGTCATTTATGAGGAGCACCTGTCTTGGGTCTGACTCGAAGTGCGCTGCAGCCTTTCAGTCAGACTCAGCCAGATTTGCATTCAGCCAATCTTGAAGAGCAGTTTTCTGATCTGCTGAAGTATTACTGGACATGGGGGTTTGGGGAAAAATCTCTTTACTGGTGAGTTTTCTTGACACTCAGCGATGGTGATTTTTAAACTGACTGCATGTGAGCAAAATAGAACTTTTTTAAGTTTACCTGTAAGGGACTAGATCTGTCACTCATTTTGCAGCCTTCTCACTTAAAAAAACCTTTAACTTTCAGACTTTTGAGGAAAAATTCACTCCAATTAAGTGCTAGTCCAGTCATCCAGACTGAGCCTTCAAACTCTGGTAAAAGGCTCCGATGGCAGTGCTCTCTGCTCAACATGACATGAGCATCTGGACACAGATATGCTATTGTTTCTGTGGCAAAGGAGGTGAATTTGGGCAGTACCTGCAGGGGCCACACCTGGAAGCTAGTGATTCAGTGTCTGTTCATTGAGAGCCTTACTTTTCATTGGAAACTCATTAACATGCAATCAGAAATAGCTGTCTGTGGTCAGAGGCAAAACTCTTCCCTTTCTATTGCAAGGAGATGTTCAGTCATACTGTAGTCATGAGCAAGCAGGGACGGGCTCACACCTGAGAGAGAGAAAGGTTCAGAGCTTCCTTGTGATGTGCAGAAATAGCTACCAACCTGCAGCAACATTTAGAGCCTCTCACTGCTGGTTAGGCTGCAACTCAGCAGGCAGCCAGCCTATAGTATGCAGTCTTCCTGGGACTTTAGTGGGGAGGAGAGGGAGCAAAAGGAGTTGTCAGTGACACTTCACTCTAAAAAGGGGGCCAGATTTAAAGGAGGTGCTGAGGTTTTGGGGTTATATGTCAACTTTTGAAGCACTGCCTGGGACCACCTTGCCCTAGTGCTCAGATCACACATTGCTGCCCCAGGGGCTGCAGAAATGCCAGATGAGTCACTTGCTGCACTAGCCCATGACTCTAAAGGATCAGGGATAGTGAGACGAATGTCAAAGATGATGGAGAGGTCAAAATATCATGTTATGGCTCAGTCCTCATGTGATGGCTAAATTATCTACTCCTGCCTGTGTTGCAAAAGCTGATAGGTGCCCCTATGTTTTTCCTTTCTCTTTATAGCTAACAATATGCCCATGGTTTCTCTGGCACCTCCTGAAAGGGAGTATATCGAGGGGTATACCTGAACCACAGAGCCAGAGGAGAGTCACTTGAGTGCAGTATCACGGGGACGTGTGGGAAAGAGCAGCATCTCTCATCCATGAAGCAACTGACAATCCCAGGCTGGCTTAGAAAGTTAATGCACTTTTCCCTCTGTCTGTGTCCTTGTGGCCATAGCGCACATCCCTATCAGAGCTGCAGGCTGGCTATGGGAGCAGGATGAGCTCAGTCGACACAGTTTTAAAAATGAACTCAGTGAGGTGAAAAGATAATTTTTCTCTCCTGACATTTTCAACTACTTAGTTGCTTAATTATCTGTTACCAGAATATCTCCCTATAAGCACCAGCAATTTCACCCATTAGCAATTAGTGCGAACAGTTATTCTACTGAACTTTGCACAGTTGAATAATAGATACACTTGTCCCTCTGAGCATTACTACATGGGGCAGATTTCCCACTGGAGTAGGCTGACTTAGCGTTATTCACATTAACGTTTTACTTTTATATTTAAAAAATCAATTTGAAAAGGATATATCTTTTCTTCAAGAAGAATGGCTTCATGTCCTCCAGTTCAGGTATTCTAGAAGTCACATGTACTTTGTCGTGCAAATAATTTCAGTAGTGATCCAGTAAACAGATGGATTTCTGCCTTCCCCTTATTCTAGCTATTCATACACACATTTTTTTTAGAAAAATCAGCCTATAGAAATCATCTTTGCATTACCTCTTCCAGCTCCAAAATATCACACAAATTTTAAAGAAGAGAGAGACTCTAATGGAGTTACATGGTAAGCAAAAACTAACCTGGAACATTAAAATTTGTCGATGGAAAATTCATACCAAAAATGTGATATTGCAATAAGATCTATCTCATCATTTACAGATAAATGCTCATCTTCCTTTCACGGTGAGGGTGACGGAACACTGCAACAGGCTGCCCAGGGGAGTTGTGCAGTCTCCCTCACTGGAGATATTCAAGACCCAGCTGGACAGGTTCCTGTGTGACTTGGTTTAGGTGATCCTGCTGTTGCAGGCAGATTGGACTAGATGATCTTTCGAGGTCCCTTCCAATCCGTAATGATTCTATGATTCCTCCAGAAACTAAGCAAGCAGATCCTGTCTTGCAAAGACTTTGCAACAGAGATAATTCTGTGTGTATAGGTTAGGAGTTCCTGTATAAAGAACAGGAAAATACTAAAAAAGGGGGTCTGAAGTGTGCTGTAAAAGACTTTGTAGAAATGTCTACAGAAAAAAGTTAAATTTTGTTAGTTCCTTTCTCTGGGCTTTCCCTTGCAGTTTTGACGAGGTGTTTATGATCGTGTCCTCAATAACTGACCTGTGCTATTTTAAAATGGTTTCAACATTGTGCAAGTGCACATGGGTTCTGCCAGTAACATACAAAGTTTCTGTTCCTAAGAACAGAACAGGGTGAGGGGCAGGGGTTGTAAGCCAATCTGAGACACCTCTGCTATTAGCTGACTATGCCCAGCTGTCCGAGGGCAGTCATTGCCCAACACATGGTGAGATGTTACCTGCATGCTGCCCGGTGTGAGGGGGACACGTGCTGCCTCTGCCCCAGTATGAACCCCATTTAGCTCCTAGGGGTCTGGGCACCCACCTCTACCCTGGACCATTCCACAAAGCTCTCTGGGCCATGCCACCCCTGCAACCAGACAAGACACTGAAGGCAAACGGAGATTTTTGCTGTTACATTTAGATGGTTACAGAAGCTGTCCTGATATTCCTCACCACCTCCTCCTAAACAGCTGCTTAACAGAAGGTATAAGCTCAACCAGCTGCCCCTGAGGCAATAGGTAGAGGAGCTAAACCTCCACCCAAGGATGGTTTATCCTTCAGGTGTGGATGAAACAAAGCCACAAGAGGACACAAGTACAGGGAAATTTCATAGTTTAGTAAGGGAGGTAGTAACTGTGTCTGCAACAGCTTCTCTCAAGAAGCTACCAAAGACTCAGTGGGATAGGCAGTGACCTAGTAGGAGCGCACCCGACTGGCCCTCACTGACCCCAGAGATCCTGGCACTTACTCAGAGGCCCATACTATGTTGGGACCTGCTCTCCAAATGTGGTTCTGTCACCTCTAAACAGGACATTCAGACTATTAATAGCTAATCACTGAAGGGAGTTTATTTACAGACAGCCCACAAAGCGTATTTAACCCTTAGTTACGGGAGTCTTTCTGTGTGCCCTGCCTCTCCTCTGTGTGAGCACCAAGGTGGGTGTAAAGCAAGCTATGCTCTTCCAGGAATGAAAACTTTTCATTCTTCCATGGATTAAAATGTTTAACATAAAGCCCTGATGTCTTCATTTGGCAGCATAGCGTGGTGCCATTGGCACAGTAGCCTTCTTTATTTGTAAGGAAATTGACCATTTCTAGAGGGATGTGTAAGGCTGCACACAAAAACGGCAAAAAGCAGCTCCAAAGAACAGTACTTGGCTGCAGAAATGGGCCTGCTGCATAAAGGTGTCTGCTGTCTTTAAAGCCAGGAAGGAATGAGAAGCAGGATGTGGTTACTTGGGTATTGTAGGGTGGGTGTCAGGAAGACAGTTATGTCCAATGATAGGACAAGGGGCAACGGGTGCAAGCCAGAGCACAGGAGGTTCCACATAAGCATACAAAGAAAATTCTCTACTATGAGGGTGATGGAGCCCTGGAACAGGCTGCCTGAAGAAATTGTGGAGTCTCCTTCCCTGAAGATACTCAAAACTCATCTGGACGTATTTCTATATGACCTGCTGTAGGTGATCTTGCTCTGGCAGGGGGTTGGACTAGATGATCTTTCAAGTCCCTTCCAACTCCTAACATTCCATGATTCTGTGATTTGGGAATTGGTCCTTATGGGGATCTGGGCAGCTTGGGGATGGTAAACCCTTTGTTTCTGACACTGGCTCGTTTCACACCTTATGTCCATGGGACACACTCTACAAACAAATGTGATCCCTATCTTCCCCTCTTCTGGCAGGGATGCATCCTGCTGAGAAGTGAGCCTTGCCACTACACAAAGGACATCCTGTGAAAAAAGCCACAGCAGTAGCAAAAGGAGGGGACACCTGTCTGGTCTTCTCACCCTCTGAGTCACCAGGGAGTGCAGATACCCTGAATATTGATCTAACAGCTTTAAACTTTTCTCTGTGAGCCTGATACAAATATGCCAACAAGTACTAGTTCACTGTGCTAGCACTATGAATGGCTTTTCCCAGTTGTGCCTACCCTCTCTATTATCATGAAAGCTTTTGGCTGTTCTGGGACAAGCTCTGCAATGCAAGAAGTATCTCACAGCTGAGACACGATGCCTCTGCAGTGCTGGCTCAGCCCGTCCACTCCAATAGGTGACAGGCTACAGCTTCCCTGGGACTTTTTCTGCCAAGTACTGTTGCTAAGTACAAAACCTAAGGATGTTGCAGGTAGAAGTTGTATAAATTTTTTCAGGGCTATAAGAACAGTGTTACAATGAAAGGATTCACAAGTTTGATTTGTAAGATCTTCATAAAGCAAAGTACCTTCTGTGGCTCCTTCAGGCAGGGAAAATGTTAAGTCCTAGAGGCCCTTTCAAGCTCAAAGCACAGGCAAAACTAGTGGGCAGAAATTTAAGAAAGAAATAGAACTAAAGGAACTGTTCACCGTTTTTAAACAGTGTGGGCAGCAACTTTTCAACAAGCTATGAGAGAAAGTGATAGCTTCTTCTAACCAATAGCAGATGTCTTTTCAGAAAGGTTATTTCATCTGGCAGAGTTAGAAGAACATGCAGATAGCATGCAGCTTCCCTCTTGTAGAGGAAACAAGACCATGTAGGAAATGGTCATTTCCTGTTTTAGCCTTGATGATTGAAAAACACCATTCTGCAAAAGTGAAAAACAAGTTTGGACCTTCTCATGTTTACTGCAAAGCCCTAGAAAAATTAATCCAGTAACAACTGTGATACACTGAAAAACATCAGGTTTTGCAGCAGAAAGGAAGGCGGATAATTTAGTGAAGGTCATATATTCATATCTGAATGCCACAGGCAGTCTTGACTACTCATCTTACTTATTATAAGAAATTAATAAATTATTGCCTCATCAGGCCTACTCCACACAGATGGCTATCTTGCTACATAGACGGCTTAACACAGTAGGTCAGCTTCACACTGAGGCAGGAGTCCAGAACACTTTTGATCTCTCACATAGAAACTCCTGCAACTATTACCCTTTCTAGGAACAGCAGGATGTTTCTGTTCAGGCAGATAATGATGGAAAATATTGTAGAACAGAAGCAAGTGCTTGGTTCATAAGTAACACGGACATTAGCTACTTCTACAGCAAAAATTAGAAGCTTCAACACCAAATCTGTGATTTAGGACCACCAAGAAGAGATTGTCCTTTTTTTGTTTGTTTTTACAGTACGTTAATGATTGCAGGCAAATACAGTCATAACTATTTTCTGACGCTGCTCCTTTGAAATACTGTTTCTAGCCTATGTGATTCCTCTCCAAACCCTGAGTTTTTTGGCAATGTAAAGCTGTAGCTAGGCCAGTAGCTAATGATTGTGAGATAACCATCTATCTCATTTGGTGCCATGTCAGCCTGTTCTACTTTCAAATATTACTTGCTGTTATGCACACTGTCCTTCTGCCAAAGCTGAAGACAAATTGCTTAGTTTTCCAAGAAAGAAAGCACCATGACTCACTTCCAATCAACAGTGTGGGGCTTAAGTGTAAACTTTGCATTGCTCCTTTTTTAAAAAATTCTGATTTATTGCTGTTGTGTAGATGCTATCAGTTACTCTGTATGCTTCCAACTCTTCTCTCATGTTTGAAGAGATCCTAGTGGTAGAGATGTCTTGAGCAAAAAGTGAATTTTCACACTTTTTTCTGAAAAGACAGGAGCTCAGAGGTTATGTGTTTTTCTGTCATGCATATATACATTCTTTCTGAATCGCTTCTTACCTTTAATTTTTCCTTGTGCTTGACAGCGTTTACTAGACTTGTTGATTTCTTCCAAAATGTTGCTGTTTGCTGCACAATTGAAGAACAAAAAAAGGCAACAGTATAAAGAATTTTTTCAAAAAAGAAAGAAAAATGCCTCATCTTCATATTATTACTTATCTAGCGATTGTTTTGTTTCTTTGTGCCTTCTATTCTTTCTGTAAGTGTATTGATCCAAGGATCAAAATGGAAGGTATTTTTCTCTATGGAATTTTTTTCCACTTTAAGAGAATATTTCTCTGAGAAGTTAGAAACTAAGCTGGGCACAGAGCCACTGTCATCTGTAAGTTATTATAGAGAGAAACAATGAACAAGCAGTATATCACATAACTCATATATGTTTACTGTTTGGTATTTGACTGAAAACTGCAGTTTTGGTAAAACTCAAAAGCTGAGACATTTAAATTACTCAGTCCTTTAATATACTGACTGTGTAGTAAGAAACACAGAATGCAGAGGTACCACCCCTTGTAAATATATTAATTTGCAAGTCCAGTAAAAAAATAAAGTTACTTGGAATGTCTTTGTTCTCTGGCTTTGCTGATCTTTGCCTTTCAGAATCAAGGTCTGCCTCTGCTTGGTTTCCACAAATAGAGAAACTTTAGTCCATAGCTTTCCATAATCTATTATGTTATTCTCCTGTTTAATTGACCTGTTGTTAGTCCCTGGGTTTGGGTCTACATTTTGTTTCATCATGCTTCTCTATAAATAAATTATGTTACCACTAAATTTTAATTCATACTTCTTCATTTCAACATATTTTATTACAGTAACCAGTCTAACTGAGATTTATTGAATTTTTTTGTATTGTGCATTTTCTGCAGTCTAAAGTGAACAGTAGTTCATGTTTTCGGGTTTTGGGTAGCTGATTATTTTTACCCAGACTCATTGTCTTCATTGACCTCAAGCAAATCCGAAAATGTCTTTGTCACATGTTTGGTCTTTGATCACCAGGGGACATGAAACACAAAGAAAAGTCTAACTTAGACTCATAGAACCACAGAATGTATTGGTTTGAAAGGGACTTCCAAAAGTCATCTAGTTCAACACCCCTACAATAGCAGGAACATCTCTAACTAGAACAGACTGCCCAGAACCTCATCAAGCCTTGAATGTCACCAGGAATAGGGCCTCGACCACCTCTCTAGGCAACCTGTTCCAGTGATCCAACACCCTCATATTAATGAATCTTTTTCTAATGTTCAGCCTGAATCTACCCTTTTCCAGCTTAAAACCATGACCTCTCATCCTACTGCTCCATGTCCTTGTAAACAGTTCTGTTGCAGTTTGAAAATTACCAGAATTTTCAGGTGTATAGATTTGTGCTTTCATGAAGAAAAGGATGCATGTTGCTTTAACAGGATGCCCCCGCCATTGACCTGTCTTGGGGGAGGTGAACTAGGTAACTCTATAAAAGAGGGCTGATGATCCAGCCCTGTCTCTTTAGGCCGGGCTCTTCCCTTGGCATGGGGCTTCAACTCTGGCACACCCCAGCACCCTCTCAGGGTTGGTGGGGGGGAAAGACAGGACAGGGTTGCGCCTGGTGGCTGACCATGTCCCCATAGAACTCTTGTAGACCTCCTGTAGATGACGGGGTGGAGAGCAGTGGCCCCACTGCCCTCCATGTGGCCCCATGGCTCCAACCCCAGAAGCAGCAGTGCCAGATGGAATTCTGGACTGGAGAAGCAATAACTAGTGCTGATTTTCCCCCCGCCACGCAGCAACATTCAGCAACCTGTGGTGAGCTGAAGAATTCTTCCTTTCCCCCCCTGTAGCTGAGGCAGGAGGAGGAAGGAGATGTGAGGGTCATGGAACCCTCTTCGGCCATGTTTGTGGAGTTGGGGGTGCCCATGCAGGCAGTCTCCATCTTGAGTCCTGCGTGTGGCCAGGGCCATGCAGCTCTCGCTTGCCATTTTAGAAAACACTGATCAGCAGGAAAAGAGACTGTTCATCATTTCTGCCACAGAGAAAATCTGGGGATGCTTGAGTATTGGAGAGAGAAGGAGAATCCTTAAACCTCAGGCATGGAAGACAGAGACTGCATCCTGTTTGAAAGCATGTCTCCTGCATCGAGGGATGCAGTTCAGGTGCTGAGGAATCAGGCTTGCCCAATCAGCATTGAGCTGGAGAAGCTGCGCTGAACAATTGAAGAGTTCACCAGTCTTAATGGCCGAGAGTCAAGCATCTACAGGCAAGAGTGGAGACATATATTGAAGAACAGAGAGGGTGGTGGTACCCATCTCTGCTTGACTGACAGGTTCTTTCCCCAGGTTGCTGATATAAAAAACCAAGAATCAATACTATAGTGGTCTCCCATTGTATTTTCCTCAGAATGTGTAATGGCATTTGTGATGCAGTTTCTAGTTTGTGTGCACTAGTTTGCTTAACCTTTTGTTCATTTCTGTATACAGTTATAGAGTTAATAAACCCTTTTCCATTTTCCCTGAGCTATCCATTGTCTGGCAAATTCTGTCTGAGTTCTCACCAAGACCTAACTGCTTTGTTTTCTTTTCCTTTATCTTTAATTGTGGTCTTGAACCCACCACAAGTTCTTACCCAGCCTTCTGATAAGCTTCTTTCAAATATTGGAAGGTTGCTATACGGTCCTCATGGAGACTTCTCCTCTTCAGGCTGAACAACCCTTAACAATACCTTAAAAACTGTGGAGTTAAATTAATTGTTGTGATTCATAAAAGAGTATTCCTCAAAAAATTAAGTAGATCCTTAGCTTCATACAGATTTTGTGAATCTGNGTCTCCTGCATCGAGGGATGCAGTTCAGGTGCTGAGGAATCAGGCTTGCCCAATCAGCATTGAGCTGGAGAAGCTGCGCTGAACAATTGAAGAGTTCACCAGTCTTAATGGCCGAGAGTCAAGCATCTACAGGCAAGAGTGGAGACATATATTGAAGAACAGAGAGGGTGGTGGTACCCATCTCTGCTTGACTGACAGGTTCTTTCCCCAGGTTGCTGATATAAAAAACCAAGAATCAATACTATAGTGGTCTCCCATTGTATTTTCCTCAGAATGTGTAATGGCATTTGTGATGCAGTTTCTAGTTTGTGTGCACTAGTTTGCTTAACCTTTTGTTCATTTCTGTATACAGTTATAGAGTTAATAAACCCTTTTCCATTTTCCCTGAGCTATCCATTGTCTGGCAAATTCTGTCTGAGTTCTCACCAAGACCTAACTGCTTTGTTTTCTTTTCCTTTATCTTTAATTGTGGTCTTGAACCCACCACAAGTTCTTACCCAGCCTTCTGATAAGCTTCTTTCAAATATTGGAAGGTTGCTATACGGTCCTCATGGAGACTTCTCCTCTTCAGGCTGAACAACCCTTAACAATACCTTAAAAACTGTGGAGTTAAATTAATTGTTGTGATTCATAAAAGAGTATTCCTCAAAAAATTAAGTAGATCCTTAGCTTCATACAGATTTTGTGAATCTGTAAATCCATGGAGCCATGTTTATGTCTTTGCAAAACTAGAAAATATATAGAATGTGCTTTGACTTTTGCAATAAAAGGGATTGAGAATAAAAAATAAATTTTAATACTTCTAGTAATTCATGCTAAATCATAGCACATAAGATCATTTTACTAAGAGAGGCTATAGTCTAAATAATAGGCCCTAAAAATCATCTTTTCCTGTTTAATTTCTTTTGAAAAAATAGCAATAGGTTCAAGGAGATAATCTGAAGTTTATTGCACATTTGATAAAAAATTTGCTTCATCTAATTTTCTGCCCCAAGGTATATAATCAAGAATAAAAAACACATCATAAAATCTCAGCAGAAATATTACAAATAAGCATATCTCACTTCTATTCATATTTGCTTCTTGAGCTCCTCTTGTTCATATTGGTGTGATGATGCCTGAAATAAGAAAATCAGTTGGCTGTCAGTGTAAGAACAGCTTATTTCTGCTCTTTAGGAATAAATAAAAACTTCTGAGCAGACAGCATCCTTCCAGTTTTACCAGAAGTCGCACAAGTGTACAGGGCCTACTTTTATTAAGATGACTTTGGGATGAGTTAAGGCATTGAAAGCTTCTTTACAACCCAGAAAAGGTGTAGCTTTGGGAGCAATGATAGGAGAGTTGCCTGTAATGACAAAGTGCATTTGTGGTAGCTTGAAGTTTTTGTGATGTTTGACTTGCAAATCTGCAAGCAGAGTTTTTGCGGCTCTGCAAACAAAGGGGCTGTAGCTTCCAGTTTCAGGTTTCCAGCTCCTCCTTCTTCTTCACTTTCTTCTGTTGTTCAGAGAGACCACGTCCCTGTACTGAACAGAGCAGCTATCTTGACCTGGAAACATGATGAATGGAGAGAAAGAGAGAGTAGAAAGAGAGTTTTGTCTGAATTCTGTGGTTCACTGAAATGGAGAGGATTCTTCCCTTGTTCATGGCCATAGGAATCAACACAATGGAAATGGAGGACTGGTTTGGAAGCACATGGAACCAAGAACTGAACTTTTAAATGTCCAGTCACTGAGGGATGTGTGCATGGACTGAATGAACTTCACATTTCCTCAAGAAGCAAGAACTTCTGGAATTTCCTTCCTTTGAGGGTTTGGAGATTAGAGTTTGTTTCATTTATGTAAGAACATGTCAGTAATCTCCAATTGTCCTTTGTGTGAGGTTTTTCTATGTTGTTCTTTATGTGGGGTGAATTAAATGTGTCTTCTTGTTTTTCCACAAATCTAGTTCATTTTCGTTTTGCCCACAATTTACAAGTGGTTTTTCCAAACCTTCTTGTTTAGATTTTGTTTTGGCCAATTAGCACATTAATTAAATTAATTGCTTAATTTTGTTTCAGAATAAATCTTTGACAGCATTTCATCCAGATCTACAGAGGTGACTTCAGCAGTGAGTATTTTTGTACCTGTGCAGCGAGGCACTCATCCATTTGCAGCAGCACACAGGCACCCTATGGACATGTGTTTGTAGCTGTGTCTATTAATTACTAGACTAGGTAAGCAACCAAATCACCGAACTCATCAGCTATCTAAGACTCTAAGATGCCTGTCAAGGCAGAATCTATATGTAAATACCCATGGTCTCTGGAGCAAACACAAAATGAGTTTCCAAAAGTCTCCAGGAGTAGCCCACACTATAGGAGAGAGTACAGACATTTCAGATAGACTGCTTCACTAGGATATAAGAGGTAAGGGCAAGAAGGTAGTGGTGTGTTAATCTTATTCTGCGACCACAGGGCACATAGAGTTCCCTAACAGATGAACTGCACACCTCACTCACAGAGAGTGAGTTCAGGATGGCTGAGCACAGAACAGCAAGGCCCCTTCACATGACGATGTGTTTCTTTAAAGGCATCAGGGAGATTTACGACTGAGGAGCATGAAGTCATTTCACTTATGTGCATTCCAGCCATCTGAACCCAGTGATGAAACATCAGAGATGTATTAGTGTATCAGTGACATATACCAAAGGCATGCACAGTTGCATATTTTGCTTCAAACTGGTTCTAATGCTTCTCTGATATGTATATATGTGCTGAGGAGCTTTCTAGGTAGACACATCTGCCATTCTCTTTTTCAAAATTTTCCATGTAATGTCATATGATCCTCATAGTTCCTGTAGGGGCAACTGACTCTGCTTCACAAGGGAGGCTCTGCTAAATCTGTTGGCGGCTCAAAAGCTGGCATGGACACAGAAGACAGTGGTATCACCCATTCATTCAGACCTAGTGCAATATCAGCTGGTATCCACAAAAGCTCCTCTCCTTCTGCACAGCACTTCTCTGCAGTAGCCAAAGCCCAGATAAGGAGTTGGCATTTCAATCACCTCAGGGTCATCATGAGATTCAGCTCTGAGAACAGCATCAGTTCCTCATGCCTGAAGATGCACAGGGCATGCAGGAGGACGTGGGAGTTTGGCCAATGCTGTTGGTGCAGCCATCTTTTAATAGACCTCCTACTTTTATCAAATGTACAGGAATCTCCATCTTGACTTCCTGCAAATTTGATTTGAATTGACAAACTAGTTCAAAAGTCATCAGAGGGACCATCAGAGGATGAAGCTGAATAAACTCTGTCTCTCAAAAAAACTGGGTAAACATTGGAGGAATGACACAAAGAGAGAGAAAGAGACATGCTATGATGTTATAGATCAAATAAATGTAGACTCCAGTAGCCATACAGCTAAGAAAGAACACTAGTCACCAGGCAGTAAATGGATTCTCACTTCTATAAAGCAAAGAAAAGGAGCTTAAGACATCCTGAAAACCTAAAGCATGCCCTGAAAAATAAGCATTTGACATCAAACATGAGACAACAAATTGGAAAAAAATGGTACTGTGGTACAAGGTCAGGGGGAAAAGGCAAATGTATTTCTGCTTGTAAAATAAACTTGTGCTGCTTCTTAAGTTTATTTCCATCCCTCAGCCCAGAAATGAACAGAAGGAAAAATAGGAAAACTCTGAGGGAATATTTAATTTTTAAATTACCTGGCTATTTGCTGGAACATCAGGAAGCAGAATAGCTAAATACTGTGTGCCAACCAAAAAAAGAAATGACAAATGAACCAGTCATTTTTGGTGTCAACTATGTATATAAACAATAAAAACAGAGACCTGTAATATCAAAAATACAGTTTATTTTGTTTTAACTTCTGACCTTAATTGGGAAAGCAGATCTGTTTCCTAAATGTTTAGTTAGTCCTATCTGCCACATAAGCAGGTGACAGATCAAGTTGTAACCATTCTACCACCATCTGGAAAGGACTACTGTCACTGTGCTCTGCAGAAAAAACGGTGGTAAAAGAAATACTGAGAAGAGACAAAGAGGTTTTAAAAATAAGCACAATTATTTTGTACATTATTTCTTATCAATCAAGTCTTTTCTTCTGAAGATACATAGCTTCCTTAAGCACAGTACAGAACAAACCCTGTAACCACTTGCCTACTAGTTCTCCTCAGCACATTCTTCCCTCCACTCTTTCGAGGATGTTTCTAAACTTGCCAAGAACTTAGCTGAGTAAAGACAGAACACGATGAACTTGGTTTTCCATGTACCATGAAAACATGTTTCCATCTGGCAAGATCACAACTTCATTCCACAGTATTGGGTTTGGATTTCTCTATGATGGTCAGAGAAGAAACGCTAGACTCCCATCTCACTCGAGCACTGGGTCTGAGCCTGCTCTCCCTGGTGCAAGTAGGATCATAGGATCATAGGATGTTAGGGGTT
>VXBP01010338.1:0-53799 GCA_013400115.1 Rhinopomastus cyanomelas
TTTTTTTTTTTGCACTCTTATTATGTTTGATTGACAAAGATTGCTCTTCCACTTCCTTGACTGTTGCTGCAATAATAATAATTTTAAAAGTCAGTCAAACACCACTTGGCTGTGAAGAGATGAGTTATATGTTAAAGATGTGACATTAAACCACATTGCTTGACTTAAAGTTTAAGTAACTGAGTACAAGTACTAAGATATTGAGACTCAGATCAGATCTTCACATATCTTCTGTCTAAGACATGTGAATTATGTTCAGCAGCCGAATAGAAATAAAACAAATAATTAATTAATGCCAGGACAGGAGAAACAGATTTTAATTCAATAAGCAGTTTCAACCCTTAAACAGCTCTAAGTATAAAGGCGTAATTTTAATTACTATTGAGAACTTGTTTTTGACATATTAACTACCAATTTCAAAAGAAAAAATGAGCCAGCAAGGTGCCCAGGAAGCCAAGAAAGCAAATGGCATCCCGGCCAGGATTAGAAACTGTGTGTCCAGAAGGAGGAGAGAGGTAATTGTCCCAGCACTGGTGAAGCTGCACCTTCAGTAGTGGGTCCAGCTTTGGGCACCTCAATACAAGTGAGACATCAAGGTGCTGGAGTGAGGGCAGAGGAGGGCAATGAAGCTGTGGGCTTTCCCCAGCCTGGAGAATCAATCTCATCAGGAGAGATGGAGAGAGAGTTGGGGCTGTTTAGTTTGAGGAAGAGGAGGCTGAGGGGAGCCCTCATAGCTCTCTACAGCTCTCTGAAATGGCCCTATGGAGATGTTGGTGCTGGGCTCTTCTCACAGGTCATTAGTGACAGAAGCAGAGGGAAGGGCTTCAAGCTCCAACAGGGGAGGGTTAGATTAGATATCAGGAAGAAATTCTTCCCAGAGAGAGTGGTCAGGCAGTGGAATGGGCTGCCCAGGGTCGTGGTTGAGTCTCTATCTCTGGATGAGTTTAGTAGTCTCAGATGTGGTGTTGAGGGATCTACCCTTCTAGAGTAGGGTTGCTGGTTGGACTCGCTGATCCCAGGGGTCTTTTCCAGCCTGAATGATTCTGTGATTCTATTTGCTCAGTGTCTACAAGAGCAGTGTCTACACTTGTCTGTCCTTGGGACTGTAGGCATTACCAACATACAACTGAGAACATAACTGAAACTTCAGGACAGAAATTCAGATGCCAGATATGAAGTTTTTGCAGAGTGTTTTCTCTGAAGAGAAGACAACATGCTGCTCATTTTCAGATGAGTCTTGTTATCTGTATTACGTTCTGTACACAAATTTTTCAGACACGGAAGTGCAGGAAAAGTCTGTTCCACAGAAGAGGTGATTTATGTGTTAAGGGTTTACCATTTATTTTGCACTTATTAGATATAATCTCCTCAGTAATACTCTGCACATTCCCAGAGTTCCTCATTGCTATTTATGGCACATTGAATGAAAGGTCACAGTAGAAAAATCCGAGATGTATGATGAGAAGTTACATTTGAAACCTGCCTCCACAATGAACTATAGTGGGTTTTTATGGTGGTACAAGGACAATTAATCTCTTAGTTAACAACTTTGCAGTTGTAGTTCAGAAACCTTCTTATTAGATTTCTTTTTCAAGTACTTATATCTTTGTGAAATAAGAGCTCTTTGGGCTAAATCTGTCCTCAATTATTGTTCTTTTTCAGATCTTTGGTTTTCTTGATCATAATTTACGGTTAACAGTACCTTGAACTATTAGTAAGTTGAATATCTTCCCAGTGCTTTTTATTTCCCTTTCACACTTCTCCTAGATGACCACAGTTATATATTTTAGGCAGCACCAAGCATCACATATTAAAATGTAATAAGAACTGCTTAGCTTACATGTGTGACTCTCAACTAACCTCTACCAAATTACCCTGTCTCATCACTGCCACTTTTACTGTCTTATGAAGAGAGATGGAGAAAGCTGGGGCTGTTTAGTTTGACGAAGAGGAGGCTGAGGGAGAGACCTCATTGCTCTCTACAACTATCTGAAAAGACACTGCAGAGATGTTGATGCTGGTCTAATTGGTGACAGAAGGAGAGGGAAGGGCTTCAAGCTTCAACAGGGGAGGTTTAGATTAGACATCAGGAAGAAATTAGTCTCAGAGAGAGTGGTCAGGCAGTGGAATGGGCTGTCCTGGGGGGTGGTTGAGTCCCCCCCACCCCTGGATGAGTTTAAAAGCCACTTGGATGTGGTGTTGGGGGATCTGGTTTAAGGGTGACCTTGTAGAGTAGGGTTGCTGGTTGGACTTGCTGATCCCAGGGGTCTTTCCCAGCCTGAATGACTCTGTGATTCTGTGTGCCCCTACCACCACTGGTTCATCACTAAGAGTCTTATTACAAGTGAATCACCTGAACCTCGCTCATCATGTTCCTCGCACTGTACCAGTGTGTGCTGCAAGCTGTACCTTTACAGCGTGCTAGTAAAAACAATCACAGACCATTTGAAAATGAGACACTGTTTCACAGTGTCTATTATTAATATTATAAAAATTCGTCCTTTTCAAAATGTATAAATTACTCTTTATATCTCTGGGCTTGGACTCAGACTTCAGAGCACACATACATGCTCAAAAGTTACCTCAATATAGGATCAGTCCTTCATAATGCAAATTGTCTAAGCCTAGAGGTTCCAAACAGAATTTTAACCAGTGGGCCAAATGAATCTTTAATGTAATTTCACTGATGTCAGTATGCATAATGTCAACTCCTAATTTGACCTAATTTATTAGGAAGGCTTTGGGCAGATTGTAAAGTTACTGAGTTTGCACTCTGAATAAAATGCATTAAATATGATCATGAAGCTGAGCGATTTTATTTGTGGCCGAAGCCATTTAGTTAAAATCTATAAATTTGTCTTTAAGAAAAAGGTAAATATTTAATTCATCATGACTCCCTATTAGCAGAGCACTTAAAATACGGTTCTTGCTGAAATATATTTGCTTATAGCATTTATGTCTCCGTGTCTGGAGACGTTTCAAACCTGCCTGGCCTTGTTCCTGTGCAACTTGATCTAGGGGACCTTGCTCTGGCAGGGGGATTGGACTGGATGATCTTTTGAGGTCCCTTCCAATCCCTGATGTTCTGTGATCCTGTTAATATAAATTTCATAGTAAAATCAGCAAAAGGACAGTATATACGTACAGCGATAACCTTGGACCATGAACAGAAATGTCAATGTAGAGCATCTTCACGCTGTTACAAAGCCAGAGCCGGTGACTGAGTCCATAACTTATCTTGAATTTCATCTGTCAGACTGGGCCTCCTAATTCTGCTCTCAAAGCCCATTGCTCCCTATGGGGCATCATTATGCCAGTGAAATCGTAAGACTCTCCTACTTTTAGGATGTAGTCACCTAAGGCTACTCCATAGCTGTGCTCTCCTGCCTCAGGCCTCTAGTCTCAGGCTGCTTGGCTTTCAATGCTTCTCCAGTTTCTTGATTCTTGGTGATAAAAATATCATGTCAGTCCTGATTTGTCACTTCATAAGCTGTCTGCTAACTGCTAAAGCACCGGAAAACCCCAAAAGATCCGTGCACTTAGAAGGCAGAAAAACACGTGAAGATTAGCAATGTCTACATTTACCTGTGGGAAGGCAGCAAAAATTAACTGTTTGTGGAGTGACAGAACAAACTTCCCACCAGTATTTTCCATTATCGCTTCTAAGAGCAGTTGGTCCTACACATGACTCTTTGAACTCAGTTTATCAACCTGTTGTCTAGTTCAAAAGCAGAAGCTGGCAAACGGAAGTTCCTCAGTGGCAATCAAATATGATCTGTCAGTTACTGCTGCACGGTTCTCAGTGTTCACAGAGCTTTTAAAACAGGAAGTGTCCCTGTTTTCCTGCAGGAAATCAGTGTTCTAGGAAACCTCTCCCACAGAATCTCAGAAGGTGTACTTTTATTTTCTGTTGTCCTACAACAGGAAACTATTCCTGTTCTCTTAATATCTGATAACTTTCCAAATCTTAACTACTTTAGACCTATTTTCCAAGATAGTATTTTGTTATTATGAAGATTGCTATAGCTTCCACATAATATTTCATTAAGTTTGAGCCCAGACAGCATAAGGTAAGAACTAGTTACTTCTCTTTGGTCAAGCTTCTTGAGGAGTAGTTGTTTATTACACGTGTGTGATCGTGATGCTCATGTTAGCCTCCACACCCCCCCCAAGTGTTAATTCTTATTTTTCAGTAGACCATATCAAACTTGCACTCACTGAGGACGTACTGTGAGCTTGCTGAGGTGTTCTGGTTACCATCCTTGTTGAGGGGGAGAATACTTGAAAACACTTTGCTTTAGTGTGGCGTACCTTGGTTTATGTTCCAGTTTCCTATATTAAAAGCTCCTGCCTCCACCTCCATTTATTTTTCTGTCTAAAGATGTCTAAATTCTGAATCACTGACTACAGCATCTTGTGTCTTTTGAACACAAGCAAACTTTGCCTACAGCACATTATGTTCTCACACTGATTGACTTAATTCAGTTCAGGGACCACAGCATGCTGTAGGCTCACGAGTCTTTGGTCACCAATATAGAATTTTTGATAAAATGTGGTAATTTTTAAAAATTTTAATAAAAAATAAATAAGTTAATCCATGTTAAAAGAAAATTTAAAAATTAAAAAGAATCAAAATTTTAAAAATAAAAATCAAATTAAAAGTTTTATCTTTTTAATAAAGACCTGATCTGAAAACATGATTGGTTACTCTTTGAGATTCAAAAGAGTACAGGAACACATCCAGGCAGGTTTTAAATGTCTCCAGAGAAGGAGACTCCACAAGTTCCCTGGGCAGCCTGTTCCAGTGCTCTGTCACCCTCACTGTGAAGAATGTCTTGGATACACCTCTAATTGCAGGTTTAAATGTTTAAAAAGAATAATTTGCATGATTTGAATCTTTTACAGCAACCTTTAACCTTGATTATGTAAAGCTTATAGTTTCTTGTCTTTTTATTAAAGAAAAATATGTACTAGAGTATTAGCTCTTAATTTATTCCAAACCCTAATGAGCTGTAGCGCGCCGTGTTGCACAAACGGCGACGGGACTGACCTTTTGCATTAATCCCTAACAATTGCTAATAGGGAAACACGCCAAGCGTTCCGTTTGATGGAGCCTTGCACCAGAAGCACTGTGGGAATCCAACACTGCGCCGCTGCGGCAGACCAGAGTGCCCAAACCCACTGCTTGTTCTTAGCAACCAGGCCACACAGCGTGTGCTTGATGACATTGCACACAAAGCCCAGGCTTGTTCAAAAAGGGATGTACAAAAGAGAAGTCGAGGCTGTTAAAATGCGTGCAAACGTACTGCAGATTGCACGATCACATCGGAGCTGGGTGCTGCAAGGAGCTCAGGATCCCTCCCCCTCCCTGCTCCTTTCCCCTCAGGGAGCAGACTCAGGGACAGTCCTGACCCAAAAGTGTCCATAGGACAAACAGAAGTGGGAGGAAACTGGGACAAAGAGAAGCACATTTGCAGCCTAGCTAAGCTGGGCTCTATCTCGTTGCCTCGGGTGGCTTCGGGTTAATGTAGAATCACAGCCTCACAGGCTGTCTTTGGTTGGAAGAGCCATTTGAGATCATCAGGTCCAGCCTTTGACCCAGACGTGGACAGAAGTGAATCTAATCCTGAATTGTTCTGCTTCCTTGGTGTAGAGCTGAGTGTGACAGTCTGATTCCAGGCTGTCCTCAGCAGCTGTGGAAGGAAGGAGAAGTATCGACCTGTTCAGGCCTTGGCAAATGCTATCAGTAACTACAGAACGGCTTTAGTAAACCCTTAGGAGGTTAATTCAGCCTTGGCAGAGCCTATTCTTAAGTGGCTTTTGGTCTTCTTGGCCTGCATGACACAAACTCCTCATTATCTCCAGATAAGAGCTTGGTCTTTCCATGCAGATGCCCTTAAACCTTTGTCTTCTGTCATAAAAAAAAAGGAATCTGTTTTCTTCATGCAGTTCCACTCGTAGAGTCATTAAATGGTTTGGGTTGGAAGGGGGCTCAGAGCTTTGAACATTTCCATCAACGTGGAGCTGAGATACATTAGCTAAAACATTCTCTCTGTGATTTAAAATAGCCAGCAGTCATTAAAATAATTAAGGCTTCTCTAATGCAGCCACTTGGTATTTAACAATAAAATTCCTAAACATTTATCATTAAATCTGTTCATGCTGACTGATGTTTAGCACTGCAACTGTTAGATGCTCTCCAGCAGTGGAATCTCAAACTCAGATTTAGCTAACCATGTTCCTCTGGCAGGAGGATTGGACTAGATGATCTTTCGAGGTCTCGTCCAGTCCCAAATGTTCTGTGGTTCTGTGAAAATTCACAGCTAAAGAGCTTGAAGACTGGAGGCTTCGTGTGCTCCTGGGTACACGCAGGTGTATGACGCCAATTCTGCCCCTGCTGTCCAGCCTGGCTGCTCATGTCAGCTGCAGGTCAGAAAACACTGACAGGATGTGACAGGAGTTGCAATTATCACAGCTAATTACCAACTGCTCCTCAGCATACTGGAAGGTTCAGCAGGTGATCCTGCTGTGGCAGGGGGATTGGACTAGATGATCTTTGGAGGTCCCTTCCTATCCCTAATGTTCTGTGATTCTGTGAAGCCTACCTAGCTGACCAGACCTCGTCTTCAGCAGAAAATGCCAAGAGCTTGTTTCCCCCTTACATGTAGTATAGACCATAACTCCAAATTTATCACAAATACTGCTACTAAGCATTATTAGTTTGATAACTATATAGCTTAGATTTCAATTAGCTTGATGGAATTCGTAATCATCCTGCCTGAGTGATTAATTATGTCATTTTTCACTTTTGTTTATTGTAGCCCACAACATTTGTAAAAAGCAATGTGAGTAATCTTTGCTGTCAGTAATGGATTGGGGACGGGCTCGGGGAGAGCACCCAGGAGAATCGGCAGTTCCACCTGAGAGGCTTAGGCTTTGCTTTGCTGTTCAGCCCCGTAGTTCTTGCGTTCGTCAGCCCGTGGCACTATCAGCCATTAAAATGTGCATTTCCAATGTAAGACAGAGGAGCAAATGGAAGCAGAACAAATACTGGTGCGGCATTTATTCCATTGTGGGATGGAATTAGGTGTGTGGGTGCTACACACAACATTAGAAAGAGTTCTTGGGGTTTAAAAGATGGTTTAAAAGCGTGACAGCTTTCTTTAGTTTACATTGGTATGACAGAGGAGAGGAGAAGATTGTTTTACAGGAAGAATTTCCTTGATTTGGGTGGCTGTTTCTCTCACAACCAGGATGGAGCCAGGCTCTGTGCAGTAGCATCTAGTGATAGGACAAGGGGCAGTGGGTGTCAGCTGGAACAGAGGAGGTTCCATGTCAATCTGAGAAGAAACTTCTTTGCAGTGAGGGTGACAGAGCCTGGAAGGGGCTGCCCGGGGAGGTTGTTTGGTCTCCTTCTCTGGAGAAGTTTAAAACCCGCCTGGACATGTTCCTGTGTGACTTGGTCTAGGGGATCCTGCTCTGTCAGGGGGACTGGACTCAATGATTTTTCGAGGTCTTTTGCAATCCCTAACGTTCTGTGATTAAGGCTCTCAGAAAACGTAGAGCATACCAAATTCAAGCAGCTATCATTTTAAGACTCTCAGGAGTTTGTGGGAGTGTTTAATAACTTTTTCCTAATCATATGAGTACCCTGTCATGATTGCCAACAGACCTCATGCAGCATTCCACAGAATTCTTTCTTTTTTCTGTTGTGAAGAACAACAGTTGTCAAGCAAAGGCGAATGAATGGCACTATTAATATTCTTGACATGCTCCAACAGTGTGATGATGACTGACACAAAGGAGCCTATAAATAAAAAAAATAATGAAGCAATAACGTAAATGGAGGTCACGGGTGCTCTTTCCCCTCCTTCACTGCTATTAGTGAAGCACTTAAGCATGTCCTTAGCTTTAGGTATGCAAGTAGTCCCATCAAAGTTAATAGTACTGTTCACATGTTTGAAATTAAACATTTGCATAAGTGCTTTCCAGACCTAAAGGCTTTAAGTGAAATGTTTTACCAAAAACTGAACCATCTTGGTGTTACGAACAAGAGCAGTGACACAAAAGTAAATTTCCAAGCCCTGTGTCATCAGCCACGGTGGCCTGCCCTCTAGAAAAACACTGATGACAGGTGGAATAATCTGCCAGAGGTCACACTGGAAGTCGATTACTGTAATCACCGGATAGCTTTTCTTCCTATCCTCTAGAAACTCAATGACTACAAAAAGTTTTCTTCTCAAGGAAAAGTGCTGAGAAAGAGGAAATGTAGATCTGAAGCCTTTATTCTTTGGAACAGTGGTGGTAACCGTCACTTTGTGAAGGGCGAAATCTGAAATGAAGTGGTTCAGAAAGCAGCCACAGAGACAGTCTGTAGCTGTTTTTGTGCTCTATCAGAGCTCTATCTATCCGAAGGAACTTCTTCCCAGTGAGGGTGAGGGAGCACTGGAAGGGGCTGCCCGGGGGTTGTGGAGTCTCCTTCTCTGGAGATGTTTCAAACCTGCCTGGACATGCTCCTGTGTGACTGGATCTGGGAGATCCTGCTGTGGCAGGGGGACTGCTCTGGATGATCTTTCCAGGTCCCTTCCAATCCGTAATGTTCTGTGATTCTATGAATATTTTAGAACCTAGGATATTCTAAGTGGCATCAAATCTGTCATCTGTTGACCCAACCAGAAGACTATAACTGAAGGAAAAAAGAGTGTGGCTAGAGTTGCAGATTTTGTCTCATTTATATGGGTTTTTAATGGGAAACTGTCACATTGCACAGCACAATGCGGCTCTTTAACTTTTTAGGCTCCACTTATCCTCAACAATTTTAGGTTCAAACCCCTTCCTCCTATTATACAATGCTTTTTATCCCATGCAGCTTGATATCCTGTGTTTCACATCCCAGCCTAGGTGTATTTTTATACAGAACACCGTTCCGTGTCAGATGTTATTGTAGGACTCCTATATTAGTTCATGCGCTGAAGGAACAGCTAGCAGCTTGTGCTTTTAAGTTGGTATGAACTTCCTCTCTGCACAATATCTCTGTTCATTAGTTCAATTTAAAACTACCCCGAATCACAGAGCCACAGAACATTAGGGATTGGAAGGGACCTCGAAAGACCATCCAGTCCAATCCCCCTGCCACAGCAGGACCCCCTAGACCCAGTCGCACAGGAACATGGCCAGGTGGGTTTTAAGGTCAACAGATGTTAGAGATGAGCATATTCGCTGGGACTCTCTTATGCTGACGAAGTCCTCTGGGGTATCTGACTTGAACCACCTGAGGCATCGGCCTCCAGTTGTTGAGATTTCTGCTGTAGTTATCCAAAGTGTAAGCTTTGTAAACTCTAGTGCAAATTATTGTGTTACATATTGAAAAGCAAGATAACTAGAGAAAATTATGTCACTTCTGATCATATTGTGAAGAAAAGACTCTGTGCTATTTGATTATTGCTTTACAAGTGCAGTTCAATAATGTCATGGAAGTTCAAACTTCGCAGCGTGGCGTTCCAGCTGGGTAGGAAAAAGAAAGGAAAGGCATGATTTTTCCTGCTTCCTTTGAGCTTTAGAGCACAGCAACTAAAAAGTTCTGAACCATCAGCTTTGCTGAAAAATGCGAGTTAAAATAGTGTTTATTAAAACAAATTAAAAAACCTCCTGCAGTTCACAAGTAAAACCAGATTCCAGAAGAGAAGCCATTGTGCAAACTTACTGAATTTTATTATTGAAGTTATTGACATTTTATTGAATTTTATTGACTCTTTGATATCGCTGTCTTGTTAATCTACAATTTTCAAATTTCCTTTAAATTTACCTTCATTCATTAGATGTGTTTTATACATTCTAGAAGTAAATCAGGAGAAAATGAGAATCAAACTCTCGCTATTTTCACTGAAATGCAGCTGCTACAAGGTTCACTAAAGCTAAAACCAGATGTCAGCCTACCAAGCCCTAAAAAGTCCCCGAGACTTTGTCTTCCCAAGATTTGATAAAACTGTTAAAAAATTGAAAGATGAAGATACATTGAGATGTTTTCCTTTCCTTTCAGTATAAATTTCACCCTGTCCTGTACACTGGAAATTAAAAGGAATGAAAGCTCGATTTTTTGATTTTCATCATCATGTCAGTCACTTAATCTGGTAACTAGCTCTGTCTTTTAAAGTTCCCTTTTTAAGATGCTGACATTGATGTTCTGCAGACAATTTTAATGAGGATGAATTCAACGTCCTATGAGATACTGAAGTTTCAAACATTTCCTTTACAGAAAGGCAAACTGTCTGAAATGACAGTGAAAAGAGACGATCACACAAACCATCCTGTCCTCGAATTATGTCACAGAATCATAGGATCATTCAGGTTAGAAAAGACCCTTGGGATCATCCAGTCCAACCATCAACTCTACTCTACAAGGTCACCCCTAAACCAGATCCCCCAACACCACATCTAAGCGACTTTTAAACTCATCCAGGGATGGGAAGTCAACCACCACCCTGGGAAGCCCAGTCCAGGGCCTGACCACTGTCTCCAGGAAGAATTTCTTCCAGATGTCCAGTCTAAACCTCCCTCGTAGAAGCTGGAAGCCCTTCCCTCTGCTTCTGTCGCTAATGACCTGTGAGAAGAGCCCAGCACCAGCATCTCTGCAGTGTCCTTTCAGACCGCTGTAGTGAGGGAACCTCAGAAGGCCACAGGTTTCCCACATATTTGGTAGCTGCTAGTTCAAGGTATCTCAAATACCTAAGCGCATCCTGAGCAGCACTACATACCTATGTTCAGCTCACTAAGCTCAGTCTATAGTAAAACTGTAAATGGTACCTGAAAAAGCATTAAAAGGATTAAATATAGATATTCACTTGTGGATGACATAATAGCTCTCCATATTCTTCTAATTAGATTTCGACTGCCTTAGACATGACTGCATGTAGACATCTTTTGTTATCTACTTATACACTTGCATTGTGCTGCTCTTCACCTGTCTCGGTAAGAAAATCTAATGCATCTGTATTGTCTGGAGGAGTTTGTCAAATTACCCACCCACCTAAAAATTAACTGGAAGAGGATGTAGCTCCTTCACAGAAAACCTTTTTTCCTGGATTCCTGCAGTAGTCAGAAATCCTTTGATCTGATCAGTGAAACAGCTTCATGTGTGACTAGTGTTTCCTCCTAATCACAGAATCACAGAACACTGGGGATTGCAAGGGACTGCAAAAGACCATCCAGTCCAATCCCTCTGCCACAGCAGGATCCCCTAGATCCAGTTGCACAGGAACATGTCCAGGTGGGTTTTAAACATCTCCAGAGAAGGAGACTCCACAACCCCCCTGGGCAGCCCCTTCCAGGGCTCTGTCACCCTCATTGTGAAAAAGGTCCTTCTCAGATTGATGTGGAACCTTCTGTGTTCCACCTCATGCCCGCTGCCCCTTGTCCTATCATTAGGTGTCCCTGAGCAGAGCCTGGCTCCATGCTCTTGACACCAACCCTTCATATTATTATCAACATTAATGAGGTCACCCCTCAGTCTCCTTTTTCCCAGCTCAAGAGCCCCAGCTCCCTCATTCTTTCCTCATCAGGGAAACGTTCCACTCCCTTCATCATCTTTGTGGTTCTGTGCTGGGCTCTTTCAAGCAGCTCTGTGCCCTTCTTGAACTGAGGGGCCCACAAGTTGTGTCAGGGGAGGTTTAGATTGGATCTTAGGAAGGAGTTCTTTACTGAGAGAGTGGTTGATCACTGGAACAGGCTGCCCAGGGAAGTTGTGGAATCACCGTCCCTGGAGGTGTTTAAAAACTGAGTAGCTAGAGCACTTGAGGCCACATCTAGGGGTTAGGGAGCTGTTGGGTTGAGGGCTGGACTTGGTGATCCTGGAGGTCCTTTCCAGCCAGAATGATTCTGTGATTTACCAAGTTTAGCATGAACTGAATTCAAACAGTGCAGGAATTTAATCGGTTTGGTGGCACTTGATTTTGTGATCCCATTTTAGCTACAGGGATCACTTTATTCAACAAATTTAGGCACAGATAGAAATGCCAGTTAGAGGCTTTTGTGGGATTTTTAGTGGAAGACCTCTGAAACTGTAGTAAGCACTGAGGCTAATATGATCAAACAGCTAAGTAAAACGTTAATCTTTATTTCTAATCTGTGTTCTATTGACGCGTGTGCTGGTAGGTATCAAAGCAATTTCACGTCCCTGAGATATCTTTTCTGCAATCAAAACTTCTTCTGATGCAGCACCTGCAATGTTTACCGCACAAAGTATTTCTGTAAACTCTGGTAATGAGATTCTGAAGCAGGAGAGATGAAGAATGATGTATTTTTGAAGGCAGAGATTCTTGGATAAATTTTAACATCTGGCACAATGCTATATATAGAAAAACCTGCAGGCTTTCATGGGAGAATCACTGTCATGGCTCTACAAGGCCATTTGTCATCTGGCTCGTTCTTGATAACTTTTATTTCTGCTTGAAACAAGGTACTTGTTTGCATTAGGTAATTTTCTGTGCTGCTGAAAATAGTTGTGTTCAAATGTAGACACACTCTGCTTTCTTCCTGTCAATCGAAAACGCAGCCTGCCCTGCTGGAAAGACTGCTGCTTAAAAGTGAATTTTTCATAATGACTAGTAATCTGCCCTCTGAACCGACCGTCCTGCGAGTGGTCTGGTACTTTCAGATAAGTGACCCTTTATTCTTGAGTAGCTGCTGTCGACACACTGGAGGGTTAAGTTAACCTTGGAAGTGATATTCAAGGGCATCTTGAAACTTGTGTTACTCAGTCATCTGAGTCCAGTAGGTCACAAACTATTGCATCTTCCCTACGTATGAAATTAGCAGTGGGCTTGGTACTGTTAGATTAATGGGTGGACTTGATGATCTTGCTCATCTTTTCCAACCTAAACAATTCTACAACTGCCTGAAAGGACATTGTGCAGAGGTTGGTGCTGGTCTCTCCTCACAATCAGTTAGTGATAGAACAAGAGGAAAGGAGTTCAAGCAGCATTTTTAAAAGTCAACTAGCTAGGTGATACTGCAGTTGTTGAAAATCCACTGCTGTAAGTTCCATTCCTTTTGTTGTCTTTTAGCCCCTGGATCAGACAAGATAGGATTCATCTGCTGATTAATCACCACAGTTCAGACAGCGAGAATGAAGTCATTACATATTAACAATCCATTTTATTTTCTTGGAGCACAAAGTCTGACCTGCTGAACAACGTCAGGTGCCTGTGGTTAGCCATCGCTGACATCAAGTAGTTTTTTTGGAAGTGACTACATTGGTCTAGATCACAGAATCATAGAATGGCCAAGGCTGAAAGAGACATTAAAGACCATCCAGTTCCAACCCCCCTGCACAGGCAGGGACACCTTCACTAGATCAGCCTGGGGCTTCCAGGGATGGGGCAGCCACACCTCCCTTGGGCAACCTGTTCCAGCATCCCGCCACCCTCACAGGAAAGAATTTGTTCCTCATGTCCAACCTCAATCTCCCTTCTTCCAGTCTGGAACCCTTTCCTCTGGTCCCCTTGCTACCACTTGTGTAAAAAGCCTTCCCCCAGCATTTTTGTAGCCCACTTCAGATATTGGAAAACTGCTAGAAGGTCACCTCAGAGCCTCCACCTCTCCAGGCTGAAGAACCCCAATTTGCTCAGCCTGTCCTCATAAGGGAGATGCTCCAGCCCTCTGATCATGATCTTTCTGTAGGATCTCAGGTTATAGCAAACTGAGATTTGAAAACACTAGCATTTGGGAATTTAAATTTCAGCCTCTTCCCCCCTTTCAGCTATCCTAACAATCACAGGAAGTGATGAAAGAAAAGTCATTAGGACAGAAGGAGCGTAAAACAAGTCCTACAAACCACATAGTGCTAAGCATACTCTATCCCGTAAGAACCTTGGGGGATGGGGCATCCACAGCCAGTGTTGGCAACCTGTTCCAGGATTTCACCACTCTCATTGAAAAGACTGTCTTCCTTATATCTAGGCTAAACTTACCCTCTCTAGTGGAGAACGGATCCTCTCATTCTATTGCAGCAGGCTCTACTGGAAGATCTGACTTTGCCTTTCTTATAAACCATCCTTATGTACTGGAAGGGCAAACCAGTGTCTTCCTGGAGACTTCTTCCCTCCGGATTGCAAAAGAGCTGCTCTCTGAGCTTTTCTTTGCAGCACAGGTACTCCATCCCCCAGATGAATTTCCGTGCCTCTCCTCTGGACTTGCTCCAAACGGTCTGTGTCTTTCCTGTGTCTTCTCCGTGCTGAGGACTCCGGAGCTGGACACAGCACTCCACGTGAGAGCAGAGGGGCAGAATCAGGTCACTCAACATGCTGGCCATGCTTGTTTGGAGGTAGTCTAGACAGTTGTTTTATCAAATGCTATCTGAAAGCAATTAAATTACCTGTCTCCACAGTCCTGCACATAGTCTTATCTGTAGACTGACTTCGTGGCTGCAAACAGTTGTTCTTGTTTTGCTGAAACATATTCACTGTCAATTTAGAGCTGTTTGCTTTGCAGCAGCATTATCTTTGTTTAATCAGTTCTCTCTAACTTCTTCCATAGCCCCAAATATTTGACTTAATAGCATTTAATGACTCCTCATACAAATAAGTCAAGGTCTTTAACCTCATTTCATAAGCTTGGTTTTAGATTACTGTAATTATTCTGGCATTTCTCTGAGCCTGGTACAATTTAAGTTCATTCGGCAGCAGTGAGGAGGTGATTGTCCCCCTGGACTCAGCACTGGGGAGGCTGCACCTTGAGTACTGGGTCCAGTTTGGGGCACCTCAGGACAAAGCAAGACATCAAGGGCCTGGAGCAAGTGCATAGGAGAGCAACGAAGCTGGGGAAGGGTCTGGAGAACAAATTTTATTAATTAAGATTGAGAGAGTTGAGGCTGTTTAGTTTGAGGAAGAGGAGGCTGAGGGGAGCTCTCTACAACTGTAGACATGTTGATGCTGGTCTCTTCTCGCAGGCCATTAGTGACAGAAGCAGAGGGAAAGGCTTCAAGCTCCAACAGGGGAGGGTCAGACTGGACATCAGGAAGAAATTCTTCGTGGAGACAGTGGTCAGGGACTGGACTGGGCTGCCCGGGGTGGGGGATGAGTTTAAAAGTCACTCAGATGTGGTGTTGGGGGATCTGGTTTAGGGGTGACCTTGTAGAGTAGGGTTTCTGTTTGGACTTGATGACCCCAGGGGTCTTTTCCAACCTGAATATTTCATTGAAATTGTTAAAGACAATAATTTCAAACAGTGCTAGTAATCACAAGAAACGGAGCATTTTCTCTCCTGTTGGAGGATGCAGTGTTTACAGTAACACGGCAAGGTCGTGTACAGTCCAGTGACAGCCAGCACTGACAAAGCATTGTGAATTGTGGTGCTGCTGCAGTTTGGGGATAAAAGAGAGGCTTGTGAGCAAACTTGATTAGTAGAGCTAACTTTTTAGAAAACATACAAAAGCAGTTATGCTAAAGAGTGTAGACTTAATGAATTAATACCCTTTGACAACATGCCAGCTGAAAATTAAAGACAAAGTCAGTTCATCCCAAATTGTCTTTTCTTTCCGAGAGAGAGAAATGAAAACTAAGAAGTCATTTTTTGGAAAATGAAAGCTGAGGACAACAAAAAGTTGTTGTTTTGGGGTTGGTTTTTGTTTGCTTTGTAAGATATTCAGGCAGCTGTGGATCTCCATTGCTGAAAGAAAAACCATTTTCCAAATCAGGATTGTCAACAGAAGGAAAGACAGTGGGCAAAAATCCCAACAGAAATGGAAGAATCTACAAATAAGATACTAATTTGTGAGTTCTGGACAAACAGAACAACTGTCCAAACTAGAGGAAAAATAAGTTGCTTGTGCTTTAAAATGTCCCGATATTCTCTGCCATGGTGACCAACAGATGGTGCAGAAGAGAGATGGCTATATGTTTTAATTTGATACGGAGCCAGAATACAAATGCAGCGCATCCCCAGATCTATAGACATGAGACATTCCTTGAGTCGTGCCTATTGTGTGAAGTAATCAGAACCCACATTAGTTCCTGGCTCTGAAATCAAGTACAGACTTGTTTACATCAGCACGATGTTTCTTAAGTGACAGGCATAGGATTAATCTAGACGTGGCCCCTGGATTTTGAGTCAATAAACTCAAAGAACTGGGTTAGTTGAAGGGCAGACTTCACCATTTCATTTGCAGCTGCCTTTTCTTTCTCTGCACAACTTTAATTTGTGTCCTGACTGATGTCCAGCTTCCATTTGTCATGTCAGATGAGAATATCTGGAGATGAAGCTTTCTGGGGAACACTTTGGTTACCAAGTATGACTTAGGGTCGCTTGCTGCATGTAGAGAAAGGGCCACATATGATAGTTTCTGAAAAGACTGGCCTCATCTCTTCATGACTGCTGCCCAACTTATTGTCCTTTTCTTTCACCCTAACATTTCCTATTTTCTTCTGGTTTCCAAAAAGCCATGATTCCAGTAGTAGGCCATTCAGCACAGAGCCTCAAAGGTGATGGAAGGATTGGAGCATCTCTCTGATGAGGACAGGCTGAGGGAGCTGGGTCTCTTGAGCTTGCAGAAAAAGAGACTGAGGGGTGACCCCATTAATGATGTGAAGGGGGGTGTCAGGAGGATGGAGCCAGGCTCTGCTCAGGGGCACCCACTAATAGGACAAGTGGCAATGGGTGACAGCTGGAAAACAGAAGGTTCCACCTCAGTGTGAGAAGGAACCTCTTCTTGGTGAGGGTGAAAGAGCCCTGGAAGGGGCTGCCCAGGGGAGTTGTGGAATCTCCTTCTCTGGAGACATTTAAAACTCACCTGGCCATGTTCCTGTGTGACTGGCTCTGGGGGATGCTGCAGTGGCAGGGGGATTGGACTGAATGATCTTTGGAGGTGCCTTCCGATCCCTAATGCTCTGTGATTCTGTGACTGCTGGCAAGATGTGGGTTCTGACATGCCTCAGGCATTTACAACTATTAGCAGGAATGTAGGAAATGCTGCCTCTCTCTTTCAAACTTTGTAGGTGTATTTTCCCCCTCAGTGAGAAAAATTGATGTGGGAAGCGATGGGAAATGTAATGAGATTAAATGGAATGAAATGTGAGGCCTTGTGTGACCTTAAGTGAATGAAAAAATGTACACAGAATTAGTGAGGGGGCTAAATCACTGAAGGGCTAGACCTGCTGAAAGGAGCTAATGAAAGGCTCAGAATTACTAATTGAACAGTACCCACGTATCAGCACAGTCAGAAAGGCTGAGCCATGAAATCAGGTTACTCAAGACAAGGATCTCGCGACAGAACAGACCGGGCATTCTTAGTGCATTAGATACCAAATCCCACTGACAAAAGAGGGAGTTCTTTGCAGTGGAGAGGCAAAGATGTTGAAGATTATTCTGAGCAGCTGAAGTGTTAAATGAGTTTTTACTTCTCTTGAAACTACTGTCAACTGTGATCAGGTATCTAAAACAGTGGGGGGTCTGAACGACACCTGAAAAAGTAATTGGTGAGAAAGTGTTCTGGTAAGTTTAAAGACTTAAATGTTCTCAAAAAACAGAGAGCAAAAAAGGAGGAAAACAGAAGGATAAACTCAGTGCCTGTTTTACAAAGGATATAAAGAAGAGCTAACAAGAACGTTTGTAGCATAAAACAAAATTAAACTTAATTTCCTCCCACAAAAAACACCACAGAGTTTTGCAGGAAAATAAGAAGAAAACAGGCAACTTTATCTCTTGAGTTTATTAGGAACCTGTTGGTGTTTCTTCTTACATTATGTGAGATATGGAATTTATGGAAATGTATCTTAGATGTGACTTCTAAGTGTCTAGAACTGACTAACTACTCAGAGTAGCTATTGTGAAGAAAGGCTGAAGGAGCTGGGTCTCATTAGCTTGCAGAAAAGGAGACTGAGGGGTGACCCCATTCATGTTGATCAATATGTGAAGGGTGGCTGTCAGGAGGATGAAGCCAGGCTCTGCTCAGGGACACCCAGTGATGGGACAAGGGGCAGTGGGTGTGAGCTGGAACACAGAAGGTTCCATGTGAATCTGAGAAGGACCTTCTGGTGAGGGGGATAGAGCCCTTGGAAGGGGATGCCCAGGGGGGTTGTCTCCTTCTCTGGAGACACTGAAAAGCTGCCTGACCATGTTCCTGTGCGACTTGGTCTAGATGATCCTGCTGTGTCAGGGGGTTTGGCCTGGATGATCTTTCGAGGTCCCTTCCAATCCCTAATGTTCTGTGAATTTAGAAGCAGGGATTATCCTAGTTGTTCTTCTTGACTTGCTCTCAATTCTTTCCCTCTGAAAAGCAGATATTTTTACGTGTCTGTGTTCACCTTAAGTAATTGTGTGAAACAAGATTTACTGGAGCAATACTACTGAGATGAATTTTGTGTTGATAAACTTCTTTGACATCTCAGATGAAAACTGCTGCATAAGGGCAAAACGGACTGTGTTACTAACCTCATGTATCACAGGTGTTGTGAGATGAAAGCAAACTGTAAACAAGGTCATCAGACTGATAATCTTTCAGACCTTTCTCCACTCTATCAACTTTATTTAGAATTCGTGCAGGGTGTGCATTTGGAACTGCTGAGTCTCAAGAACAGCTCAAAACAGTCTTGCAGCTCCACAGTAGGCGTTTGTTGCACTGAAGTGATTCTTAAATGTTACTACAGAAAAGGACAAAGGTTGGTCTGTTGAAGTGACAAGGTTTTTCACTGAAGATTAGCTTCTTCCAGAAATGGATTAAAACAAAAAAAGAAGATAAACAAATGGCACTAAGTGCATATAAAAATGTTAGTTTTCTTACAGCTTCTGAGATGATCACAGAATCATAGAACATTAGAGATTGGAAGGAACCTCGAAAGATCATCTAGTCCAATCCCCCTGCCAAGCAACTCCCACCCACTGCCCTTTGTCCTGTCATTAGATGCCCCTGAGCAGAGCCTGGCCTCATCCTCCTGACACCCACCTTTTCCATATGTATCAACATTAAGGTCACCCCTCAGTCTCTTCTTCTCCAAGCTCAAGAGACCCAGTTCCCTCAGCCTTTCCTCATCAGTGCAAGAGTACAAAATAATCTGTATTGATGAGAAGTTTGTTGGGTGATGTAGAATCATGACTAACAGTAAAACAGAAACTCCATCTGAGGATATTCTAGTGGAAAATGTTCTCTTGTCTGTTGTTGTTCCTGCACAAGTCCGTAGAAAGAAAGAAGAGTGTTAACTCAGTTAAAATTAGGACTTATTTGAAATGCTTTTGTTTTCCAATTTGACATTAAATACTGTAAATCTAATATAAACAGTAGCAGATGGAGGAAGAAGTTGCTGTGACCTCAGAGAAAGTAGTGCAGTAAAGCGACAACAGCAATAGGATGAGTTGAACGCAATCTGTCCTCATGGTTACAGACCAAAATATACCATCCTGCGACTCTTTAGTAACAGCTCTGCAGATGCTGGTCTTTACCAGAGGACAAATGCCGCTGGGTCAGCTCTCAGCCAAGAGCAAACAGCACGTTTTCTTTATGCAAGCAGTGTTGCTGAATCTTACCTAACTTCACACAACCCGTCACTCAGGCTTCTGACGGTAATTTTAGTCTCTCTTTACATACGAGTCTGTGAAAGGTGACGTTACCTCGCAGAGAACTTGCATTCTGCATAGTTGTAAGACACTTCAGTTTTTACCCAATCCCTAATGTTCTGTGGCTCTGTGGAGAGATGCACTGTCCCTAAGACACTCATTTTCATAGTTGTCCTGGGATGATTTCTTCAGTCCCAATGCAACCTCCTCTGTTCCAGCTCACACCCATTGCCCCATGTCCTATCACTAGATGCCCCTGAGCAGAGCCTGGCTCCATCCTCCTGACACCCACCCTTCACATATTTATCAACATTAATGAGGTCACCCCTCAGTCTACTCTTACCAGGCTCAAGGCCCCAGCTCCCTCAGCCTTTCCTCATCAGGGAGATGCTCCACTCCCTTCTTCATCTTTGTTGTCTGTGCTGGGCTCTCTCCGGCAGCTCCGTGTCCTCCTTGAACGGAGGGGCCAGTTCTGACCAGACAGATGTATTATAGGAACTCAGTGCTGGTTTCAGAGGTTGGGAGTTCTCAACTCCAAGCCCTCAGTGGCGTTAATGACATACAAATGCATCGATATTAAATACCCTCATGGGAGTAAATATTCAGCAAGTGCTAATATCTGTGTTCTGGTTTTTCCCTACTACTTCTTTATCTCTGAAAGCTTGCAGGATAGCATTACATTCAATTACTGTCCATGCACTTGCTCTTTGGGGACCTAATCAAACAGAGCCCATGTCTCTAGGCTTGAGCATTGACTTTTCCCTCAGTCAAGCTCATGGCTTTGGAAGCCTAAGGTGTTGCTAAATGGCGCTGCTGGGCTGCAGAGGACTTCTCTGAAGGAGCCTGCCACATCATTAGGAGGAGAAAGGATAATTTGTATGCATCTGGTTGGACCTGATAGGAAGGTAGGCTTGTGATTTTAGAAAAGTGCAGGGAGCTAACAAGAATAGGGCCCTTCTTCCTTCTCAGAAACCCAAGTAATTGACTGCTGGAACTGCTTCTGTTGTGGATATTGATCAGTGACAGTAAGAGATGTTCTTTACAATCACTCATCCTGTGAGGCCTAATTAACAGAGGCTGGCTTGCTGAATTAGATAAAACTCAATGTCCACTGAAATTAATGTGATGCTGTCTAAGGGTCCTTCAACTATTAAGGGAAAATCAAGTTTAAATGGAAGAAATGAGGGAAGCCCTGTTAAGGGCTAAAACAATTGTGACTGGAAAAGTGGATTAAGACAACAGTTTTGCAAGGGCAATGCAGAGGCACAAAGACATTCTCTTAAAATAACCCCTTCCTTTTCCTCTTCCATTTGTAATGTTATTTATCCTATTTGCCCCTAAATATTTCTTTTTCCCCTTCAGAATCACCCAATTGCAGATGAATTAGAGAATAAGAAATCAGATTTTCAAAATGAAGCCATTTCAGTGATATTTTACCCCACAGTTTATCTCTGGATATTACCTTGCTGGCTGGTCAAGAAACTGAGGTTCAGTGTTTTAAATAGGTATGGTGGAGAGACAGTTTCTTTTGCCCCTGCTGTCAGATTGCAGTGTGGAGTCCTTTGCTTTACCCCAATACGAGTTCAGTGGTACTGTTTCTCCTAAAGCCACCAGTCTAGAGCTTCAGAGCCCGACATTCACAGCACGATCAGGAGACTAAGTCTTTTTAGCTGGGAAGAAAGGAAACTGAGGGGTGACCTCAGTAATGTTGACAAATCTGGAAAGGGTGGGTGTCAGGAGGATGGAGCCAGGCTCTGCTCGGTATCATCTGATGATAGGACAAGGGGCAATGGGTGTGAGCTGGAACAGAAGAGGTTCCACATCAATATGAGAAAGATCTTCTTCCCAGTGAGGGTGACAGAGCACTGCCAGGGGCTGCCCAGGGGGATTGCGAAGTCTCCTTCTCTGGAGTTTTGAACCCTTCTGGACATGTTCCTGTGCGACTGGATCTAGGGGATCCTGCTGTGGTGGGGGGATTGGACTGGATGATCTTTGGTGGTCCCTTCCAATCCCTAATATTCTGTGATTCTGTGACCTTGAAAGATCATCCCCCTGCCACAGCAGGATCCCCTAGTCAATCGTTAGGGTCCTTTTCTCATGGATGATGAGAGAGTGCGGAGGTAGAACACACCTCTAGAAATGTCTGTTCTGAGCCATACACCCTGAATCCCAGCTGGCAGATTGTCCTGCTGTCCAGGACAAATGCACAGATGCATAAGGAAAGGGAAGGACACAGTTATATTTATGTGCAAAATCAGTAAGATTATTTATAGAAGTAACTTGGAGGTTGGTGTAAACACTTGGGTCTGAAATAATGAGACCTGTAAGCTAAGGATGAAGGAAGCATTGCTTCAGGGGTACTTTGATATCCAGTAGCAGCAGCTGAAGGATTTTCATTGTACTCCAGGGAATAGTTGGCAGAATGCCCCCAAACCTCATGCTTTCAGTAGTCAGCATTTCTGTGTCACGCACTGGGTAAACCCAAAGTCTACCAGCTATAAACTAGGCTCTTTGCTTCCCTTTTTCTGATTTTGATGACAGTCAGTGAAATTTGAAATGTCTTTAATGATACTTCGCCTGCCAGCTTACAGTAATTGCTGAGCATCAGTGAGGAGTTTGGGGGAAGGAAGGAAGGAATGTCTCTGCATCTTCGGGATACAATAAATTAAACCTAATGCAATATGGAAATTGAAATCTGTCATCACTAGCCACCATCAATACCTTTTTTTCTGTCTGTAATCATTGTGAAGTCATGTGTAAAGTCCTTGAGGTTTAATTTGGTAGCAAGTATCTGCCTTTCCAATACGATACTGGAGATAACAAAGCTGAGAGCTTTGGTTGCTTCACGGAATCACAGAATAGTAGGGATTGGAAAGGACTTCAAGAGATCGTAGAATCATAATGTCATTCAGATTGGGGATCATGAAGTCCAACCATCAACCCTACCCTGCAAGTTCACTCCTAAACCAGATCCTCCAACACCACATCTAAGCGACTTCTAAACTCATCCAGGGGCAGGGACTCAACCCCCACTCTGGACAAAATGCAGATCATCTAGCCCAATGCCCCCAGCCTTCCTATAACATTTTATGAAAGACTCTCGGTGTTGCAGTCAAGGTGAACTTTGAATCTAAAAGATCCCCGTGAACTACAGCGCAAAAGTCCCTCCAGCAGATCTGGGCTGCTCACAGGCCCGATGATGTGAAATAAGAGGCTAGGTGCATCAGCGCACAGCGGTTCGCTTCGTATTCACCGTCATTCAAACAGCCACTAGTATTTTCAGCGCTCTGGAAAGTGATCTCTGTGTAGAGAACTAATATTGATTCTAGCTGTCAAATAACGTGATTTCATGTCTCCTTCCTACTGTCCCAGCGTCAGGATGTTCTTGTATGTAAAGTGGTTTAGATCAACACCTGGGAAGCAGCTGGTATGGCACAGACTCGCCAAGGAAATGATGTATGAAGATGGCAGGAGCCGTGGCTGACAGAGCACAATCGCTAATTGCGTAATGGATTTAATACTTTCTAGTCAAGTCTGTGAACATTACAGACTGTCCGAAGTATTTTAAATGCTTTTGCAGTATGTTCTGTGACAATAATCCAACCTGCAGAGTTTCAGCTAGAACCACTGGCATGAGAACAGAGTTTTAATCCTTTCATCATCATGCTGTCAACAATTATTTACTCAAAGATGTGCAGAAACCAAACTTGTGACTAGGTATTGTGTTTGCAAAACTGTGAGGCTAACAACAGCCCCCATCAACTCTGTAGGCTTGGGGAGGAGTGGCTGGAGAGCCACCCACCTTTCACATATTTATAAACATTGATCGGGTCACCCCTCAGTCTCTTTCTCCAGGCTCCATAGCCCCAGCTCCCTCAGCCTTTCTTCATCAGGGAGATGCTCCCCTCCCTTCACCATCTTTGTGGCCCTGCACTGGACTCACATCCTTCTACTGACAAGGACTATTAGAGTCGGCTCAGTTGTCTTTTGAAAAGCTAGCAAATTGAAATATTCACAGATTCACAGAACATTAGGGGTTGGAAGGGACCTCAAAAGATCATCCAGTCCAATCCCCCTGCCTTCTCATCTTGATGTGGAACCTTCTGTGTCCCAGCTCACACCCATTGCCCCTTGTGCTGTGGACTGACAACACTGAACAGACCCCGGCAGGTGAAAGGAAGCGGTTCGCCACATTTTTGTCTGACTTTTCCCTTTGAATTTTCTGCTAAAATCTGTATTTTTACCTCTTGCAAAAAAAGAACTGAACAGCATGAACTTAGGTAAAAATATCTCGCTAATGGTGTTCTTTGTAAGTTCCATAATTGCACTGAGAAGAACACACTTACAGTGCTGAGTAGTTCTTTTGACTCTGCCTTGCGTGAGGATTATTTATGTAGTAACACGTTTTCATTGCTGGTCCACAGGCCCTTAAAGTCTTTCTTGTGGAAATCGGATGGAAACCAGGGAAGACTGGTGTCCTTGGTGGCCATTAGGCACTCGTTCTCTCTAGTACCCTGAGATTAACAAATAGCTGTTAAGTGCAGACCTGCTGTCTGGCTTCTGCAGTCTGAGAAAGAAGCAAGTTATTACTACAGAACAACCAATGCTTGATACCGGTTAAACAACATCGGTACTAAGAGCTGGGCAGAATTACGCTGCTGTGCAGAGCCAGAGCAGCAGGAAACATTTCCACAGGTTTCAGGGTGTGGATGAACCATCACAGAATAGCTGAAGTGGAATAACCTTGGGCGGTTTCTAGTGAACGCCTCACCAAGTCAGGACTGGCTCTGGTGTCAGACCATGGTTCCACCGACAGGTCCAGTCGGTGCCTTCTCCAAGGACACAAAAAGCACAAATTGATCTAGGGGATCCTGCTGTGGTGGGGGGATTGGACTGGAGGATCTTGCGAGGTCCCTTCCAATCCCTGATGTTCTGTGAAATTCTGGGGCAGCCTGCTCCAGTGCCCCTCTGTCTTCATGAGGAAAATTTACTCCTTATAACAAGTCTGAACCTCTTGTGCTGCAAGTTGTGCCTGTTGCCTCCCAGTGACCTCCCCTACACCACTCTGGGGTGATGGAGTCTGGTTCCTTGATGATCCTTTGTAAACAGAGGGGTTGTTAGGTGCCTCTGAAGTCAATCTTTCTGCAGACTGAACCAATCATGGAGTCACACGGCGCATCATAGTTTCATGTTCAGCTCGTTGTCCATCACCACGCCACAGGCCTTCCTGCAGAGATACACAGGGGGGTTGTGGAGTCTCCTTCCCTGAAGATGTTCAAAACCTGCCTGGCTGTGTTCCTGAGCAAGTTGATCTAGGGGATCCTGCTCTGGCAGGGGGATTGGACTGGCTGATCTTTCGAGGTCCCTTCCAATCCCTAATGCTCTGTGATTCTGTGATAATTGGAGATTTTAATGCCTATTTCCTGGGTTTTTTTCACACAGTTTTAGGTAGTCTTAAGATGTGGGCTTATTTTTCCTTAACCCAAGGAAATCTGCTTCCTACTATACAGGGATATTTTTCTCTCCCCAAAATGACAGTAGCACAGCCTCCAGACTTGTTTTCCTTTTATTTGTTTTTAATTTTCTTTTATTTTCTTTTATTTTGTGCATTTATAGGCAGCATAAAATACAATTTCTCCAGTGAGATACCAATAAGAAATATTGATATTGCTTCTTCTTCCCTTTCTAGCCCTCAGTCTGGCAGGATAATTAGATGTGATGTCCTTTTCTTTAATAGTAGTGATAACCATCACGGCTTCCGTGCCCGTGGGTATTAAGGCGCCTAACTAAATATAGCTAAAACAACTATGAGACACAGGATGACATGGTTCAGTAGACTTCAGAGCCCTTAAGAAAACATGTAGGAGAAAAGCTCAACCACCATTCTGGAACAGGACAAACGAATCATTCAGTGAGGAAAATTCTTATTTTTTAATTATTTGCAGTGTCTTATGACTAATTAATTTCTTGTGCTAGACATTCTTTCAGAAACAGAAAGTGCACCCGGTGGTTTTTCAGGATGAGTGGTGCTGTTTTACGGATCTTTTTTGCTAAGAGATTAATAAGATGAATCCTTGTGTCATTTACATAGTGTAGTAGGGTTATCACAGAATCATTCAGGTTGGAAAAGACCCCTGGGGTCATCAAGTCCAAACAGAAACCCTACTCTACAAGGTCACCCCTAAATCACATCCCCCAACACCACATCTAGGCATCTTTTGAACTCATCCAGGGATGGGGACTCAACCACCGCCCTGGGCAGCCCATTCCAGTGCCTGACCACTCTCCACTAAGAATTTCCTCCTGATGGACAGTCTAACCCTCTCTGTTGAAGCTTGAAGCCCTTCCCTCTGGTTCTGTCGCTAATGACCGGTATGAAGAACCCTGCACCAACATCTCTACAGTGTCCTCAGATAGTTGTAGAGGGTGATGAGGTCTCCCCTCAGTTTCCTCTTCCTCAAACTAAATAGCCCAAACTTCCTCAATCTTACTTCAGACCCTTCCTCAGCCTTGTTGCCCTCCTCTGCCCTCACTCCAGCCCCTTGGACTGAGGTGCCCCAAACTGGACCCAGTACTCAAGGTGTGGCCTCCCCAGTGCTGAGGACAGGGGGACAATCCCCTCCCTTCTCCTGCTGGACACACAGTTTCTGATCCACTTACAGTGGAGCAGGTTCCTTCACCTTTGAGAATTCTTCAACACATACTGTGCAAACAAAGTAGATTTATTATGGAACGTTTATCTGTTTCTGTAAGTGAATCTGAGGCCAATTCAACTTTGAGAGCCGCGTTCTGCTAACAGAAGTTATCAGTGGCTTCAAGTCGAGTGAAGCATCGTGTTTGCTTTGTCCTGGTGATCCTGCTGTGGTGGGGGGTTGGACTAGATGATCTTTCGAGGTCCCTGCCAATCCCTAATGTTCTGTGGTCCTGTGGTGTTCTGTGATCGCAGAAACATTCGGAGTGACAGGTGGCACTGGCTTCGTTACTCTGCTTTTGCACATGTCTGTGACATCTCTTCACATACACAGTAGGGCTTTGAATCCTCAGTGCTTGTATCCCTTCCACAGTGCTGCTGTGGATCCACATTGTGCTGGGAAGCGCAGAGACATTTATGTAAAGGGATGAATGATAAATTGTTGATGGGGAAAAGTGGCTGTGGTCAAGCATGGGAAATAATCCACGTGACATTTGTATTCCAGGAAGAATATGAACCCCCATGGGAACAGAAATGATCGCTGTTGTTTGTCCTACAGTTTAAACCGTTCCAGAGATGTTTGCTGCTGCTAAACTCAAAAATAGATGGTGGCTCGCAGAGGCCACAAATCCACCCTCTCCTAGCTGGGTGGTATATTTGAATCCTGCCAGCGTCGGCGTGCCGCTCCGTGGTTCAGCGTTGCTGGCCCAGCTTAGCATTCAGGGAGCTAACTCATTTTGTTGCTGGCAGCAGTGCATTAATGATCAAGCTACGACAATGAACACTGTCTGCATAACAAACCGGCTTTCTCAAACTGCAGTAAATACAAAGTGATTAGCACTGCTCCAGCAAACTGCTCCTCTGCTTTAAATAGATACTAGTGGGTTTTATTTAACCCTGCCGTTGTCAGATATGTCTTGAATGGTCTTGTTTGCATTTGTTTTTCCGATGAATTAGAAGGAAGGCGGGGGGACTGCTACCTTGGCTCTTCATCTTGCAGAGTGTGTTCTCCGAGACCTGCTGGTAGCATACAGGATGCAAATGATTACTAATACTCTCTTCCCTGCTTCTGACATTTACTAGGGCAGGAGCATCAAATAGAACTAAATTGCCTTGTGCTCCTACTAGCTGTCTTAACCCTGCCATCCTATCTAACTAATGAAAATATGATCCGGGGAGGTTAATACTGCTGGTGTTAATAACCTACACATCTGAAAGAGGCTGTTTTGCCTCCTGAGTCACAAGAGGAAGTACAAATGGTCCAGGTGGTGAAGTGAGAAGAAACATCCTGAGGTTGCATTCCCACCCAGTTTTTCTTCTTAGTCCTGGCATAATGCAAGATGCACTGGAAGGGGCTGGGGGTGTGTGTGTGTGTGTGTGTGTTGTGGAGTCTCCTTCTCTGGAGACGTTTCAAACCCTCCTGGATGTGTTCCTGTGCGGCTTGGTCTAGGTGGTCCTGCTCTGACAGGGGGATTGGACTGGATGATCTTTCCTGGTCCCTTCCAATCCCTGATGTTCTGTGATGCTGTGAAAAGATGGGAGTATTCTATTCTTAGAAGGAGTAAGAGACAGCGACAGTTAATTTGATGTCAGTATTCCTGATCCTTGTTGCCACTCAAACCCTGTTGGGGGAGCCCCTACCTATAATATAGCAATGAAAAATAAATGTCTAACACCCTCCACAAAATGCTCTGAAACGGTTCTCTTGTCATCTAAACAATGCTTTAAATCTGTGTCGTTCACACTGTCATCTCACTTCACTTCATGTGCCAGTAGCGTGGGCTTTCTTCTCCACAGCAGTCTTTTAGCAACAGAGTGTATTGGAAGGTGTCACATAAGAGTTGGAATGTTCTTCTCTTTTTCCTGCTAATGCACTGCTGGATGGATTTATGACTTGCACGTATTTTTGACAGGCTCAAAGGTTTTCTCATTTGGAACGTGTATGAGGCACTTTTGCAACCATGTATGGAGCTTGACCTCGCATCTGTTGTGGAAACATGGGTTTTATTGTTCTGAGGGGTGACCCCATTAACGTTGACAAATATGTGCAGGGTGGGTGTCAGGAGGATGGAGCCAGGCTCTGCTCAGTGGCATCTAGTGATAGGAAAAGGGGCAGTGGGTGTGAGCTGGAACAGAGGAGGTTCCACATCAATATGAGAAGAAACTTCTTCATGGTGAGGGTGACAGAGCAGTGGAAGGGGCTGCTGCAGGCAGTTTGTGGAGTCTCCTTCTCTGGAGATGTTTAAAACTCGCCTGGACATGTTCCTGTGCAGACTTGGTCTAGGAGATCCTGCTGTGACAGGGGGATTGGATTGGTTGATCTTTCAAGATCCCTTCCAATCCCTGATGTTCTGTGATTCTGTGGTAACTATTAAGGAAGAAGGAGGACTAACGTGGCACGTGGAGCCCGCGTTAGTAGGGTTGTGATAAATTGACGGTCTCCTGGTTGCTCTTTTATTCATGGGGAGCATCAGGCTGCTGAAGTAAACATCACGGATGGGAGAAACACGCAGAGCACACAGCACTGCTACAAGGAAGGAATGATTTGGGAATCTATCAGCATATTTTTAGTGTTCCCTGGTGCCAGGCAACAATTTCTGCCCAAGTACTGTTGCAGCTTCTTATTATCTTGGTTATATTTCTTTAGAGTTGCCACACTATAAATAGGGAAACTCTCCAGACTCCTCTGTGTTTGCTGGTGTGAGGCTACAGTGTTAAGAACGGTTATCGTGCTGTATGATGTGTTAAACCCCGAGTACAGATCTCTCTAGAAAATCTTGTGGCAAAAGGCTGATTTAAACTATTATTTAAAGGACGTTTTAAGGGACAGCAGCTCTTCAAGTGAGAATGTATTATGATTGTGCTCTAAATGTCCACATTTTATGAGATTCGTCTACCAAAACGAGGGATCTATTTACTTCAGCAGCCAGAGACACATTTATATTGAATTCTGCACATAAAATAGTTTATAACAGGGCTATAAAGGAGATCTTTGAGCAGCAAATAATGCTGAAACCACTGTAGGTTTTTCCAATTTTCTCCTAGATAGAGTACAAGCGCGGATCATATTATCAACAGTCATAATAGGAAAGAAAGTCTATAAAAACGGTGACGCTTCCCTCCCCCTAGTAAAATCTCCACTGGTTGTTTCTGCACTACTTCTTTGGATTTTACTATTCCTATTTAACATAGAGTGAAAGGAAATGAGGCTCCTGGCAACCTGTTTTGATGCTGCTTTGATACTGAAGTGATGAAGAGCTTTTGGATTCCTACTGGTTACCCCTGTGGATTAATGAAGGTTGAGAGAGAAATTGCAGAGCTGCCACGCAGAATGAACCTGCCTGATAAGGCTGTTCTGCCGTCACTGCAGCAGGTGAGAAGGGCAGGCTGCTGCAGCAAGCTGGTGTTTCTCTGCCTTAATGAGAAAAATTGACCTGTTTATCCACCAGCTGTCTTCTCTGCTCTTGATTTCAAGCCACTTTTGGAAAACCAGTCCTGTTCTTAAACGTTGAAATCAAGAACAATCCTCCAAAAACGGCTCATGGTCAGCAAAACCGAGGGGGTTGCCATGAACTGTGGAAAATTCCTGCAAAGAGTTGCATTTGGAAGACACTCAGATTCACAGATTACTTCAATACACGTGCTTTTACCTTAATTTACATCCCAGAATCACAGAACATTAGGGACTGGAAGGGACCAGTTGCAGCAGAATCTGTGATTCTGTACACAGGCCCAATGGCTGTTATTATCTAAAAGCAAATTACTAACTCTCTTTCCTACTCTATCTCCAAAAAATGAAATTAAAGGGTTAATATGCTTAGTGACTACTGTATTGTAATTGCTTCCTAACCATTACAGCTTCTTGAACAAACCAACCTGGAAGAGCTAGAATGCTTCCCTCTATGCTGATAAGCAACCATCAAAACCATTTTATAACATCTTATATGTCTAATAGAAAGAACATTTCTGCAGTGAAATGTTTACCTTTAGTCAGAGAAGCTGTTATCACAGAACATCAGGGATGGGAAGGGATCTCGAAAGACCATCTAGGCCAGTCCTCCTGCCAGAGCAGGATCACCTAGACCAAGTCCCGTTATCATACTCCTGTAGGGTTTAAGGTGCAAGAAATACTTTCACAAGGTTTTTGAGGACGTCTAAACGGCACAGAGGACATAACTGCAGCACTGACCAAGTCAAATGCTTCACAAAGTACTGCCGCAGCTCTATGGCCAATTGGATGTTGAAAAATGGTCGCATCACCTGCTCTTTAATTATGGGATGTATCTCTGCTCTGGTAAGCCAGAAGCGTTCATTTTGTATTTAATAATTGAATGTTTCCAGCTCTATTTCAGAGCAAGATAATTCTCGTAGTCAGATAAGGCCAGAAAATGTTCTGTGCTCCTGATCGTGCTCCTTGTTTTAATGTTAACATCTACAGTGTGGAAGACTCGTACACGATGGCCATTCTTTTAATGAGACCTTTTGTACCAGCGAACAAACCAGGACCCAGCAGGGATCTTTCTTCTTTTATTTACTTCATTAGCAGCACTATGAATGTTGCATGTAAGGCCAGCTGGAAAAGCAGAGCCATTTTCGATGCATGCCTTCTTAATGAAGCCGCAGGACGCCATTAAGCTAGCTATGGACGCTGGGATTTCACATTGTAGTAGTTGATGGCACCACCGTTTCCGTGCTAAGCGACAGTAAGTGACTGCCTCGCAGGCTTTTGACCATGTTTTAATGCCCTACGGATCTGTTATGACAGATTCAACTTACTTCATTTTTTAGATAAAACTTTGTGTGTGGAATTTCTTAACGTCAGTCCCAGTCTTGATTCACAGAATCACAGAACATTAGGGATTGGAAGGGACCTTGAAAGATCATCTGGTCCAATCCCCCTGCCACAGCAGGATCCCCTAGATCCAGTTGCACAGGAACATGGCCAGATGGGCTTTAAATGTCTCCAGAGAAGGAGACTCCACAACCATCCTGGGCAGCCCCTGCCAGGGCTCTGTCTCCCTCACTGTGAAGAAGGTCCTTGTCAGACTGAAGTGGAGCCTCCTCTGTTCCAGCTGACACCGATTGCCAAAACATTAGGTCCAGCACTCCAATAAGCTATCGCAGCCTTCTGCCCTTCCCTCGGCACGCGGAATGCAGCTTTCTCTGAAAATGTTGTTAGATGAGTTCAGACATGGGTCCCCCAGGCTTCAGGAGACAATGTCACTGGTTTTGAGGATGCCAAAGGCCTGTTCTCTAACGGATCAGACACGTTGGGCTATGTCTCTGAATGAGTCAAGACATGAGGGAGTCTGGAAACCAAGTGTGTTGTCTTCTGTGGAAAGAAGAAGATGAGGAGCTGATAAAAAAGAAGGGTTTGGGTAAGAGGGCTTCATGGCTAAGGGCAGCACAGATCAAGTTGTATAGGTCGTGTAGATGCCATCTAGAGAGGCCCATCTTCTTTGCTGAGATGCTGTGGTATGAGGCAAAGGAAGATGGAGGGAAGAAAAGTTTTACTCTTCTGTTAATGAACTGTGTAAATGTGTTTTACATTAACCTTCCCCAGGCACACGGGGATTTGTATCCGTGCTGCAGGAAAAGTGATTCTCAAGTCCACACGGGATTTTTGCCACTCGTTCTCCTCTATGACTAGATCCTTCATTTTTGGCTGGGTTTGGTTTTGGCTTTTTTGGGTTTTTTTGTTACTAAATTATTAATGAGCTGGCTAAATAGAATCATAGCTAATGGATGCTAATAAATAGAAGCTAACACATTCTAAATATATTCATATAGCATAGAAGAATTAGAATTCATATAGAATAGAATAATTAATATAAAATAGATGCTAATGTATTCTAAATATATTCATATAGAAGAATTAGAATTAATATAGAATAGAATAATTCATATAGAATAGAATAATTTATATAGAATAGATGCTACTGAATTCTAAATAAATTCATATAGAATAGAAGAATTAGTTTTCATATAGAATGGAATAATTCATATGGAATAGATGCTAATGAATTCTAAATAAATTCACAGCTAATGGAAGATGGAGCTAGAGGTGGTAGTTACAAAAACATGACTAAGGACACCAATTTTGCTCTATCTCCTACTACAAGTGTTCCTTTCCTAGAAAGCAGAGGCTTTAGGGAGTCCTTTGCCAAGAGAGTTGCAGAGAATATAAGGGTAAGATCTCAAGAAGTGAGGAGAAGCACAACATTTCTGGTGACATTTGTTTTCTGTATGAATCAGCCTAGCTATGGTTGTGTTTCGAGCTAAAGAAGGGTGAAGGATGATGTGTTCAGAGCTAAAGAAGGTTGAAGGATGATTTTCCACGAAGTGCAGAATGAACCAGCAAACCAGATACCGTGTTTGAGAAGCAGGGAATGTGCCCTTTCAACAAAACTGGCAAGGCACAATAGCTTCAAATCCTATGTTTGTCTCCATAAAACTGTGAAATCCTCTAACACTCAGGAACTGCAGCCCCAGGCAGTGCACGAGCGCTAAACATTTAACGAAAAGCAACCCCCATCTCGTTTTCCCTCCGCTTGCTGCGTTCAATTGACTTCATTTTATTGTTTGGTGTTTGGGCCGATCTCGCACCCCCTTCTCCCTCCACACACCACTAGTGGAGGCAGCGCATGGTAATTAGGTAGCCCGCCTCTGGCACAAGCTGCTCACTGCAGCGGAGTCAGAAGGAATTTCTTCCAGCGCGTAGCTTGGCGTCGCGCTCTGGGATTGTTTCATCTCAAATTCTTTTGCCTCCTTCTGTGGTAAAAAAAGCATTAAAGAAACAAGTCTGAGGGAAAGAAAAAGAAGGAATTAAGCGGGTTTATCCTTAGAGGTAGCGTTGGGGGATGTGGTTTAGGGCTGAACTTTGCAGAGTAGGGTTGATGGTTGGGCTCACTGATCCCAAGGGTCTTTTCCAACCTGAGTGGTTCTCTGGTTCTACGATTCTGAAACAACCAGAATTAAGCTGAAGGCACAGATGACCAAACGAGTCTTCCTCCTGCCTTTGCTCCTGGATTTAGAGTAAGCTCTTCGTTTTGCTTCTACTGCATACAGATTTCTCTCTGCCCACTGATATTCTTTCCAACTCTAGCACTTTTCCCAGATGTATTAATCTTGTTTCCAAGCAAACTCCCACAAATGATCTTCAAAGATACTTCCCTCTGGAGTGAACATCTAGCTTTCCTCTGCAGATCTTTTAAAATAGACAGCAGACATTGCTTGGGAACCTTTGGGCAACAGTGGTAACTATACACAGCAGATGCCTAAATAATATTCACCGCAGCATCACAGAACATCAGGGGCTGGAAATGACCTCGAAAGATTATTTTAAAGAAGGATTCTTCTGATAGGCTTCCAAATGTCCCCACATAGGAAAAGGCAGCTGAAATGAAATAGAATGGAGGGGAAATTGTGTCTCTTAATTTTTTAAATTAAAGTTTTTTTAAATTAAAAATGAGGATTTTTTAAGTACTCATTTTTAGAAATGAGAAAAGTATTTTGCTTTCCTCCCCTTCCAGTGCTCCATCACCCTCGCCATGAAGAAGTTCCTCCTCATATTGATGTGGAACCTCTTCTTTTCCAGCTCACAAGCATTACCCCTTGTCCTGTCATTAGCTGATGGTTCCATCCTCCTGACACCCACCCTTTGCGTATTTCTCAACATTGAGGTCACCCCTCGGTCTCCTTTTCTTGAAGCTAAAGAGACCCAGCTCCCAATGCACAGTTTAAGAGAAGATCCAGCAGATAGTAGATACCTGTCATAACAGCACTATTCTGCCAGAACTTCCCTGAGGGAGTCAGCAAAATTTTCCAGCTGGACCAACATCTGACTTTCATTACGTGTTATAAAGTGCTGAAAGAAACACAGGTAGCACGCAAATAATGCCAGAGATGCTCCTGACTTGGCCTGGAAAAGGGATGCGTCCCAGGAACCGTAGGATGATGACAGTACTGTTTTCTCCCTTCCCGTGTGGTGGCTTGATTTGTGTACGCCAGGCAGCATGGCACTGGGCAGGGTTTTGACTGAGGTGGGGAGATCTGTTGGCTCGTGGGCAGGCCTGGCTAGGAATGGGTGAACTGACCTGCGAGCATTGTGCGTTATCCACAGCATGTGCCTGACACAGCCAGATTAGCTGTCTTATGAGAGCCCATAAATTCACTACAACTTGGCTGGGATACGAGACAGTTTCCCGTGGGTTTCATCAATCTGTTCCCAGCCCTTTGTCTTGCTTCAGTATCGTGCAACTATTTAGACTAGAAAGGACCTCTGGAAGTCAGGTGGTGAAAGCAGGCCAGATTCAAAGTGACTTTATCTCCAGTCAGAATTTCCCTTTGTGCAATTTCTCACTGTTGCTGTGTCAAAGTTTCTCATTGCTGTTTGAAAGTGCTTTGGCTCTGTCTTCTCTGTGATCAGCCGTTCCTCCTTGAGATTTAATTTCCTTGAGGCTAACCTCTCCACCAACTCCCTCCAGTTTATCAATATCTGTCGTGCATTAGGGAGCCCGTAAGTGGCACGGTGCTCAAGATGAGGACACACAAGTGGTAAGTAGGGAAGAAAAATTGTTTCCTCCAACCTGCTGGCTGCAATCCTAATAAGTCAATTAGCTTTCATCTCAACAAGGTGCACTGCTTATTCAGGCAGCAGGCAGAGCTTCTTAGCTAGACATTCTCCAGCCTGCATGGAATCATGTTGTTAGTGAACCTGTACACATGTGAAAGTTTTAGCCCTGTCTAGGGGCCAGATGCCCGCCAAAGCCACTACATCACTCCCTCTTCTAACATAATACAATGGCATGGTACAGAATCACGGAACATTAGATACTGGAAGGGACCTTGAAAGATCATCTGGTCCAGTCCCCCTGCCCCAGCAGGATCCCCTAGATCCAGTCGCACAGGAACATGGCCAGGAAGGTTTGAAAAGTCTCCAGAGAAGGAGACTCCACAAACCCCCTGGGCAGCTCGTTCCATGGATTTGTATCCATGCTGCAGGAAAAGTGATTTTCAAGTCCACATGGAATTTTTGCCACTCGTTCTCCTCTATGTTGGTGGTTGGCTTGAGGATCCCAGGGGTCTTTTCCAACCTGAATGATTTTATGATTCTAAAAAGTGGAATAGGACTTCAAGCCTTACCTTTATTTATTTCTACTTATTAATTTATGCTCCCTGTGTTTTTATGACTGCTTTTGAGGGACAACACACAAACCATTCACCTTTCCACACAGGAAGCCCTTACGTGTCCTATGGAACTGGAATTTTCCACAGCTACGAGTAAGAGAGCAGAGCAGTTCATTCCCTTGAGCTGATTTGCTGCTCAGTGCTAGTAAGTACAATAATGTCAGAGAATGTTCCAGATGCTGAAGCCCAACCATCCATGCTCTTAAACAGGTGGAGTGGTCCCCAGCACTGTTTTAGCAATGGACAAAAAGAGGCATCCTCAAAGGATTCTTCTAGAGTTGCTGTGGGAGTTCGAAGAGACAAGGGATAATCCTCAAGGATGCAGTCTGACTACAAGCAGGGTTTGTGGGAGCTGAAAGAACTCAGCCACACAGATGCAGGCTGCTGTGTGCCAGTGGATCTCTAATAAAGAATAGTCAACTTTCGGGGAACACCTGCTGCTTCTTCCACAAAGCTGCTTCTTCATTTCCCTGCCTACCCACGTACGGCTCTGCATCACCACAGGGCTTCTCAGTTTGTCAGAGACGAGCCTCCAAATCGTTTGTGCAAAGCTTCAAGCCTTTTCAGTCTTGGATTATGGAAGTTACACGTGATCCGAATTCTTTCTGTCTTTCCAAACTATTCCTGTCGATGTGGGCACCTTCGGTGTTGCACGTCATTTACACACCTGGAAGTGACTAACTTAGAAATCGGTGTAAATGATGATGTCTCATTAGTCACTTTCTTTCTCTCCAGACAAAAGTTTTATGGAGCAGAACACAACAGTATAAAAGACATTAGTACTCCTACGCCTTTGGTAGGAGTCTTTGGTTTCTATTTCTGACAGACTAATCTATGTAGATTAAAAAACAGAATGAAGCAGCGTGTCCAGAAATGTCTGTCCAACTCCTGAGACAGGGTCCTGTGCCTGTCAGTTTTCTGTTTTCTGAGGCATGTGATGCTCTTGCTCGGGAGGGCGCTTCCGTCACTCTGGGCTGACCTCCTTTTTTCATTTGTCAATAACTTGCCAACGGCTTGGCCTGCACCTGCTAAATGAGTTTCCTTTCAGAGAACTTTGAAGAGGAGTGAAGTTGCCACAGAGCCACTTAACTTAAAAGCTGCCTCTGGCTGAGGCCAAAAACAACCGGCAAGACAAAGGGAGGGATTGTGTGCCTGGAACACACAAGCTGATGCAGGACAGGCACAGCAAGAGCTTTTTCCAAGAGGAAAACACGCAGGTCAGATATGAGAAAACCAAGGGCAGAACAATTAGTGGGATATAACAATGGGAGTTTTCACTACAGCTCAGTCAGCACTGGAGTTTCCTACCTCCTGTCCAACCTGAATGTTGTCTTGTCTGCTCTTCTTAGCTAAGTTAGAGCTTGCTGGAAACCAAGGTTTGATACACATTTTTCTTCATCAGTTAGCTGATGTTTTATAGTGGAACGAACATGACCATGAGGTTGGGTTGTTAGAGCTCTTGAACAGTACCAGTTACACAGAATCATTCAGCTTGGAAGACACCTGGGATCACTGAGTCCAACCATCAACCCTAGTCTACAAGGTCACCCCTAAACCAGATCCCTCAACACTACATCCAAGCGACTTTTAAATTCATTCAGGGATGGGGACTCAACCCCCACTCTGGGCAGCCCATTCCAGTACCTGACCACTCACTCCAGGAAGAATTTCTTCTGATATCCAGTCTAACCCTCTCCTGTTGGAGCTTGAAGTCCTTCCTTCCGGTTCAGTCACTAATGCCCTGTGAGAAGAGCCCAGCACCAACCTCTCCAGAATGCCCTTTCAGACAGCTGTAGTTGTTGTGGTACTGGGAAGACGAGAGTCGTGGCAGTGTAGTACACTTGGACTGGCTGTTCCTCGACTCAGCTGACAGTCCTGTTTCAGTGAGGACCATGCACTCGCTGCATCGTGGTGGGCAGAAAAACATTGTGTCTCCCTGAGGGAAGAGCACGAAACACCAGAACCCCTGGTTTCAAACCACGACACCCTCCCTTCGGAGGAGACTAAGCGCTCTTGTAGAAGCAGACACCTCATGGAACACCAGGAACATACATGTCACAGGGAACAGCAACACACAAGCTCCGTGGAACTAAAACTTTTCCATTAGCTAGAAGTACCTGAAGCTTTGAACATTTCTTCAGCTTAAAAATAGCAACTTTTTTTGAGAGTTTTTTCAAAATACATTGTCCCTTCCCCCAGGGCTTAGAGACACAAGTTTCCATTTAAAAATTCAATGTGGAAGTTATTAACTTCTTCTCAGTGAGGGCACTGGAACAGGCTGCCCAGGGGGGGTTGTGGAGTCTCCTTCTCTGGGGACATTTAAAACCCACCTAAAGATGTTCCCGTGTGACTGGATCTAGGAGATCCTGCTGTGGCAGGGGCATGGGACTGGACGATGTTTCAAGGTCCCTTCCAATCCCTGATGTTCTGTGATGCTGTGAATATGATTCCCGTGATGCTTCAGACAATTGCGTTTTTAAGACCACATAGTCGAGACTGTTAGTGCTTCTTGACAACCACCTGTGAGAAACCGATGCCCAGCTGTAATTTAACTTGTTGACATCCACTCACGTACGTGCAGGTTTTCTGGGTGACGTTTCTGAAGAGAATTGCACGCATTGTTAAGGACGCCTGGATGCGGAAGCTGAAGAACTTCTGCAGGGTGTTGTTGGGTGTTTCTGAAGCGCTGCTGCTTCTGAGCGTTGCGAGAATGCAGTAGCACGCTGCGTTGTCCCTGAATCCAGAGAGGCTGCCCTTGCACGTTCCCCGTCTGAACATGGACGCAGGCAGTACAATTCAGAGTAGGCTTTTAAGACTCTTACGCCTCAAAGAGGGATGTTAACACCGACTCGCAGAGTGCAAGTACTATTTGCTTTGAGTATCTTACTCTTCATACGTGAAAAAGTACTGTATGAAGTTTGCTGCATTTAGGGTCTCTCCTCCCCAGCACTTAATTTCAGTGTTTTCACTCTGTAGGTCTCATGGGGATGAAGTCACATTTCCATTCCTGTTTTAGTTAGCCTTTTGCAGTTTCAGACAGTTAACAGTTCAAAGTGGACCTGGGAGCATGGAATCATTTTTCCCTGATCTTTAGCTTTTGCCAGGCTCCTCACCAAAAACTTTATTCGTAGGCACAAACACTTTCTCCAGCTCTCTCAGTGAGGCTGGATGATCTTGATCTTTCAAGGTCCCTTCCAATCCCTAAGGATCTGTTCTTCTGTGGTGGACACAAATTTACTTAGTTAGGAATTAAATACAAAAAATACTGGCTTAAGTCTTCCCTTTTTTTAACAGAATAAGACGCGTAATCAGCTAGAGATTAGTCGGGAGCAAAAAGACCTTGTTTCTCTCTGTGTCAACCTCTATAAACACAAAGTACCTTGACGACAAAACAAGAAATAGAAAGTCTCTGAAAATCACTTTCTTTCAAGTTGCTCACGGCACCACAAGAACCGCCATCAGAGAAACCAATTCCTTAGCGATTCTGGAAGAGTCACGGAAAACACAGCCCCCTAGAAGTACTTTCCACCCGAGTGTTCTGTGACACACATCGAACGTCAAAACCATTTCCTGAAATACAGGAGCTATATGTAAACATGGTTGGACAAGTCTGCTTTTCTGACTTTTTATTTCACAGTAATTTCTAATTGGGTGAAGTCGAGGTAGGACAAGGGGCACTGGGTGTGAGCTGGAACAGAGGAGGTTCCACATCAGTGTGAGAAGGAACTTCTTCATGGTGAGGGTGCCAGAGCTCTGTAAAGGGCTGCCATGGGGGGTTGTGGAGTGTCCTTCTCTGGAGATGTTTAAAACCCACCTGGATGTGTTCCTGTGCGACTGGATCTGGGGGATCCTGTTGTGGTGGGGGGACTGGACTGGATGGTCTTTCGAGGTCCCTTCCAATTTCTAACATTCTGTGATTCTGAGTTTCTGTGACAGAGAAGATGTATCAGACATTTGCTTTAAAGTGTTTATTACTGCAGAGATCCAGAAGTTGAGTTCAGGTATCTGCATCATAAAGATGTCCCATTAATGAAAGAAGCTACATCCCATTCTAAAGACATTTCAGACCTAGTAGCTAATTAAAATGAATAGGGCTTTCTTAGTTTCATATTAGTTTCCCCTAATAGAGAGAGCTATTTCTGGGATGCTGCAGGTATCCGACACAAAACACGAGCTGCACAAACATATCTGTGGCCACGTGGGCTACATCTATTCAAAGGGTATCAAAGACCTGCTCTTTGAAAGTCATCGTAAGGACCTTATTTTTGTGGATGTTTTTAAAATGTCACTGATAATACAGGTGGAACTGAAAGTTTCTTGTGAAGAGATGGGAATCTGTACAGTGAGGTTCAGCAGAGTTTACAGTGACTGGTGCAGAGGCGATCCGTTCGGAAAGCACAAAAGACACAGCAGAGCTCAAAAATCCACCAGCTAGCAGCTGCTCTTGAGAAGGTGTGAAAATTTCGTTTTCAGAGGCCACAGGAACATAAGCTCCAGAAACTCTCAAGGAACTTAAATACTCATAGAACGTGGGCAGAGAAAATGAACTCTGTGGGCTAAATACCTGTGATTTAAGGAACTTTGAATTTTTAAACGCACATGCACTCCATAACATCGTTTAAATAGATTAAAGCTTCTTGGGAAAGGCCAGAGCCAAAGTGTGTTCATTTTCAAGGAGCTACGGTGATGAATAGCAGCCTCAGCGTCACGCTTCGAGGCATTCAGAGGCAACACTTGTGTCACAGCACCTGCTTCGTGGCTTCTCACTCCCACACTGTTGTGCAACACCTCCCAGTTGTGCCAAAGCAACTGCTTCGGAGTTCAGCCCGGAGGATCACAGAGTCACAGAACATCAGGGATTGGAAGGGACCTTGAAAGATCATCCAGTCCAATCCCCCTGCCCCAGCAGGAACTGTTACTGGATTTTAGGAATATAATCACTTGAATAAATTAATTTTCCTCTAATAGACAGTAAGTAGATTAAATTCTTACTGCTTTTATAACTGGTACCTTCCGTCGTTACCAAACTCTACTATTATAAACCCAACTATTAAGAAGAAGAATGTCATTGCTTATTATACGGGTAAAATGCAAACTGCTTTTACACAGCAGTTAAAATGCAGACGACAGGAAATCCAGCAGGGAATGAGAAAAGCCTAGGTGTGGTTTTATGAAGAAAATGAATGTAAACATCCTAAAAGCTGGGACATGTCCCTGACAGGACAGAGGGCACTGAGTGTGAGCTGGAACATGGGAGGTTCCACATCAATATGAGAAGGAACACAGTGAGGGTGACAGAGCCCTGGAAGGGGCTGCCCAGGGGGTTGTGGAGTCTCCTTCTCTGGAGACATTTCAAACCCACCTGAACATGTTCCTGGGTGGCAGGATCTAGGGGATCCTGCTGTGGCAGGGGGATTGGGCTGGATGGTCTTTCGAGGTCCCTTCCAACCCCTAATGCTCTGTGATTCTGTGACTTCAATGAATGGCCACAAGAAGTACTACATCAGTAGTGTCATACATTCACTTCCAGACTTTCCTAGCCACAAATCATTGTTCTGCCTGTTTAACATCTCTTCGTTTTCAGTCCAATCCACCTCAGGAAAAAAATATTCAAATATCTCAACATTTGTGATTAAACATTAAGGAGAAGAAACAGCCAGTGTTTTCAGAGTTTAGAGGGGTTTTCTTTTTAATGATGAATATATTTAGCAGCGCAGTGAAGAACAATGCCCGAGCTACCGAGAAAGGTTAAGTGCTTGCATGATGTTTCCATTCCTTCGCTTCTGGAAGAAGTCTAATAATAACAATTACACTTTATAATGGAATTTGGTGGCTGCCTAAATGTGTTTTGATTTCTCAGGATTAGCTAGTCGGTGCTGTAATTGTTATTCCTTCTGATTGCAAGAGGCGCAGCGTTTAACCAGCCAGTTATCATTTTGCATTTTGTGTGCTGCGTCCTTTTTGAGGCTGATTTGCAGGTAATGAGGTAATCTATATTTAGGTGTTTGTTTCAGGAGATGATTCTTTTGACATTTGTCGTTGGAAATTAGATAGGTACTTTCCATGCACTAAAGGAATAGTGCTGCTGCTAGCACGCATGAGGTTATGGGAGTCTGTTAAAGCTGGGAGGGGAGGTATTTTTAATTGTGTGCAAAGAAAGAGCAGAAAATCACAGAATCTTGGAGTCATAGAATCATGAGGGTTTGGAAGGGACCTCAAAAGACCATCCAGTCCAATCCCCTGCCACAGCAGGAGCCCCTAGACCAAGTCACACAGGAACATGTCCAGGCGGTTTTTAAATGTCTCCAGAGAAGGAGACTCCCTGAACGTGGAACTTAATTTTTGCCTAAATCTCATTTTCACTTGAGACTACAGAGTCTCGCACTTGTTGAAATTATGACCATGTGCTTCTTAAGATCACAATCACTGCCTATTTACTCGAAGTCATACCCATGACCTTGTCATTCCCTGTTGTAAATTGGAGCTTAATTGTAGGGACATGCACTTCGTGTCACTTAAACAAGTTGTATGTCAGCACAGCTTTACTTCAATTTGAATTTAGCAAACCGGTGCGACTTGGTCGAGGGGATCCTGCTCTGGCAGGGCGATTGGACTGGACGATCTTTGAGGTCCCTTCCAGTCCCTGGTGTTCTGTGATTCTGAGAAATCTCTGCTTGTCCTCAGCAGGTTTCCATCAACAAAAGGCTTGTCATGCCCAGTTCGTTTGAAGTTCAGAGAGTCTATTGGTTTGTTAACTGTCACACAGTAATTGCTGTGATTTGTGTGATGTGCAGAAGTACTTATTGCCAATTAAAACACATTGTAAGCCTTGATTTTGCTTCTACGTTCACAAGAGACGCTGAATTTTTATTTGCTTGCTTAAGAAAACAAAGTATTTGTCACTGGCTCTGGAATGTAAGCTCGCTGTTATTGTTTTCTGTCTGCGGAAGAAGTCAGGGTTTCATTTCGTGTATTAAACGGGGTGAATCAGATTGCACATGACACCTCTCCTTGTGTGACAAATGGGTTTGTAAAGTATTACTTGCACAGCATAATGGTAATTTGTCTACTCAGTGCCTGTAACAAATGCATTACGTTTTTGTTCAACACTTACGATTCATCATTCCAATACACAAAGCACTTTATTTCGCAACAGGGGATAAATAGGGTGTCAAAATTAAAGTTACATTTGTTTTCCAAAAGCAGAGCTACCAATTCATTCTTGTGACTCCCCGTAAGTGCGAGCGAGACTGTGGGACTGGCAATTGTGAGAGCAATCAAAAGTTTCACTGAAGAAAGAACCACAGAATCACAGATCATCGGGGATTGGAAGGGACCTCGAAAGATCGTCCAGTCCAATCCCGCTGCCATCCTACGTTTGAGCCGGTGTAATCTGTGTGGATATAGGCACAGGACACCCTCGTGTTTAAGTCTGTTTGAGACAGAAATCATGGCTTAGACACTGTCCAAACATCGAAGTAATGATTAAGTGATGACTAAATATCTTTTCTTTTCTACACAACGCCTTCAAATGTCTAGCTTGCCTCTGTCAGCTCAAAAAGGGGATGTGAAGCATCTGCAACAGAAAGTATCAGGAGCGATATTTAAGATAGAGATATACACACCCATTGTGGCTTTTCTGTTGTGGGCACATGAGGAACGTCCTGCCACAGCAGGATCGCCAAGATCCAGACACACAGGAACATGTTCAGGCAGGTTTTAATATAAAACACATGTATTAGAAGCCTTATTAACCTGTTTTAATATTGCTGTGAGGTGAACTCAGCTGGATCTTGATATCTCAATAGGGGAGATATCACAGCAGTGGTCATTTTTATGGGGATGAATGGGTAATTAAGATATGCAGAGATAATTTCCTTTATATTAGAAATTAAGAAGTAGGTTTAGTGTTTCTTCAGATGCAATTTATGTCTTTAATCTTAAAGGCAGAAATTTGGATTTTCCTCGTGTGCTTGGAAAAGAATAGAACAGAATAGGACAGGATAGAATAGAATAGAACAGAATAGAATAGGAGTAGAATAGAATAGGACAGGATAGACTAGAATAGGATAGACTAGACTAGACTAGACTAGACTAGACTAGAATCTTTCATTTGGAAGTGACCTGCAGTGATCTCCCAGTTGAGCTGCCTGACCAATTCAGAGCAGACCAAAAGTTAAAGGTTGTTGCTAAGGGCACTGGCCAAATACCTCCTAAGGCATTTTGGGTGCCACTGACAGGCTCAGGGCATCAACCTACTCTCTACAAACAATGTCCCAGTATTTGACTGCCCTCTTGATAAATAAATTCTTCCTGATGTCCAGTATAAACCCCCTCGGTGCAGCTTTGCAACACTACCACACGTCCAGTCACGATACTGGGGAGGAGGTATCAGCATCTTGCTCTCCACCTTGCCTGCCCAGGAAGCTGTACAGAGGTCCCCACTCTGTCTCCTTTTCTTCAAACTAGACAAGCCCAAAGGCTTTAGCGACTCCTCTTATGACACTGCTTTCAGACTGTTACTGACTTTGATGCCCTTCTCTAGACACATTGGAGTACCTCCACATCCTTTGTAAATTATGGGGCCCAGAACTGCACACAGCACTCAAGTGAGGCTACACCAAATCAAAACACATAGAGATAATAACCTTCAAAGAATGATTAGCCTCTCTTTTGAGATGATTGTCTCACTGTATATGTAACTAACTCTTTTGAGCAGTTGGTTGTACTGCGATGCACCCCAGGATGGAGCTTGCGCTCTTGGCTGTCATCACCATTGGATTCCTTTCTGAAGGGCTCCTTATTAGCTGTTTAGTAAAGTTATCTACAAACGCTGATGTAGTCTGAATTTGGAGTTCCTTAGCCTGAGGGATTGCCCCTAATGTTCTGTGATTCTATGACCTTAACGTTATGAGCAGGAAGGTCACAGTTCAGTCTTAGAAGAGATCTTTTTTAGAGTTCCCAGCACTGTGTTAAAGATGCCATAAGAGCTTGATACAAAACGCTGCTCTGATATAAATGTGCTCTGCGAGCTCAAATCCTCTCAGAAATTTATGGTGGGTTATCATTGTGGTGTCAGGCTCTATGCAAGATCAAATGTTGTTTGCTCAAGACTTTTTAACTCTATGCTGAATCAGGTGCAGTCTGCGCTCCTGCAGGTGATGTGAAAAAAGAACACAACTCTTGGAATGTGCAAGCTCCAGCTGTTTCAATCACGTGGGGTGGGTCCCAGTTGTTTACATGATGCTTGATGTAGCCCCTCAACAGACAGTCTGTGATGCTGTAAATACGAGCGGAGGGCTAGAAGTATTGAAACACTACAGATGGCATTAAATGGTATTTGTAAGGGAAAAATCAGTGTAAATGTGTAAAACACAATGGAGGTGATCTCCTGGTTACAGGGACTGGTTACCACACCAATGAACACACAACCACCAATATTTAAAAGGTCCTCCTGGCCAAATATGTGTCTTTTCCGTGAAAAGCACTACTTCGAAATACTGTCCAATACGTTTCCTCGAAGCAGATAGTTTTGCATGTGTTCGTGGATGACAGTCTGGAAATCTCTGATTTATATTGATAAACTTACAGGGGGATTGGACTGGATGATCTCTCGAGGTCCCTTCCAATCCCTGTTCCCTGTGGAACACAGAACATCAGGGAAAGGACCTCGAGAGATCATCCAGTCCAATCCCCCTGCCTTCCAGAGAAGGAGACTCCACAACCCCCCTGGGCAGCCCCTTCCAAGGCTCTGTCACCCTCACTGGGAAGTTCCTTTTCACATTGATGTGGAACTTCCTCTGTTCCTCCTGACACCCATTGCCCCTTGTCCTATCATTAGATGCCACTGAGCAGAGCCTGGCTCCATCCTCCTGACACCCACCCCTGCAAACAAGGCACAATAAGGATGGTAGTCGCCACTTTCCATCAGCAGGCAGCCCTCTCCAGGAGAGCCAGGCTCCATCACTCCTGTGAAGTGCGCAGGATTAAAGCTACATGCTGAGGATGAATCTCACAACCAAACAAAGGACCAAGGCTGGCAAGACACCTCCCACTCTAGTCAAGGGCCAGCCTGGGTTGGCTTCTGTGTTGGCCACCAAGAAGGAACTTTAGCTCTGCTGTTGGCTGTTACCCAGTAAGTGCTGAGCAGTGGGGACAGAGGCCATACCAGACCTTAACGTGATGGATGGTTCCCTCTGTTGTCAGAGGGTCATCCAGGAGAGAAGGCAGGGCTCATGAGAAGCTCTTGAGGGGCCTCAATGACCCTGATTGTCTGCACCTGGGGCCTGAGGGGCTGCCCCTTGGGGTCTGATGGGCTGCACCTGGGCCCTGATGGGCTGCACCTGGGCCCTGAGGGGCTGCACCTGGGCCCTGAGGGATCTGCCCTGCCCCGCCCTGCCAGTGCCTCTCTCAGTGTGAAAGCAGAGCCCCTTAGCAGAGGGAGCTGCTGGTGTGTCTGTGGCTGGATGCACCTTGTGGAAGCTGGANGCACGAGTCGCACACCACTTGTTTACAGTGGGGCATTTGTGAGTGAGAAGAGTTGTTCCTCATGTAAGTGCGCTGTGGAGTATTGACGTAGAGCTGGAGCGATGTGTAACTTCAGAACCTCTTGGAGGAAATGCTTCTGCAGGGAAGACTTTCTTTCTGATGTATTTTTTATGGCAATGCACATTATCTTTATGTCCTGCCACTTCTAGTTTAGATGAGAAAGATTTAAATCCCTCAGGCAGAGAAGGAACTTAGATCCCCTAGATGACTGTGCTAGGCGTAAGATGAGACTGGTGTTGGAGGAACTAGGTACAGAGTGCTCTGTCTGACAAAATAAAAAGCTCTCTTACCTTCCTAAATGTGGTTTGTTCTGCTCTCAAGGAATAGCTCCCACATGTTTCTCATGAAGGCAAATATCCTAATTAGTATCGGTGATCTAAATTTAAATCTTTTTTTTGCCCCCGACCTCTGAATTCAGAGGGTCTTATAATTAGTTGCACGCAAGCGGTTAGTAATTGACTGTCTCCTTCTGTAACAGCTGGATAAACACAAACACCTCCCTGAAGTGGTTTTTTATCCCCCAGTTTTACTGAAGGGGACTTAATCTTCCCGAATTAATGAAAATCAAAGCTAATTATAACAGCTTGACATGAGAAACTAGACTGGATTAAGAGATAAAGAAGCCTTGCGGTAAATGGTTTTTCAGTTTGTGTCTGTGATTGCTATGAATCCTGGATCGCTGCTCCGAAAGCCGGCAAATTTGGGGTCTGGAGCATCTTTCATGAGGAGAGATTGAGAGAGTTGAGACAGTTTAACCCTGAGAGGAGACCTGATCCATGCCTATAAATACCTGAAGGGTGGCAGTAGGGGTGATGGTGCCAGACTCTTCTCAGCTGCGCCCAGTGACAGGACAGGGACCAATGGACACAAGCTTCATTTAGAAATAAGGAAAAAATTTCATTACAGTGCAAGTCCCAGACCACTGGAACAGACTGTCCAGAGGGGTTGTGGAGTCTCTCCCAGGCATACTCAAATCTCTGCTGGATGCAGGCCTGTGCAATGTGCTTTAGGCAGTCCTGGTTGGTGGGGGAGCTGGACTCAATGGTATCTTGAGGTCTCTTCTGACTCCAGTGATTCTACTAGCCTGTGATTTCTGACTTAATGGGGTTGAGTTTTTCCTGTGAAAATGACTGTCAGGGTCTTCTGCAGGTGATGTGGGAGGGGAAGTAAAAATGAAGACTCTCTCAGAGGTGAAAGGAGCAGCTGTTCAAAGGCAGTTGTTGGGGAGGAACAGTCATTACTGAGGTTTCTTGTTCTGGATGATGTGGACATAACAGTGTCAGGTGTGAATGACTACTTTATGAACTTCTTGAAGCTGGCTGGAATTGCAATGGGAGTCTGTTCTCAAAAAACTCCTCTTTTAAAAAGAAGAAAATTTCAGCCATCTGATGGCTTATTCCTCCTTCACCCAGTAAAGAAATCCCCAAATCCCTTTAATTCTTTTGAAAATAATTCCAGTAGTGAAAATCAACAGCACTTCCATATGTCTGTTATGAACAGTCTGCCCTAATTGAATTATTCTAGGTGTTTGGGGCTACAAATTCCTTGCCAGGCATCTCTTAGTCCATATCCAAAAGGAAAGCTGGTCACTCACTGATCCTCACAAATACTCCTCTGGTTAGTGTATCATGGCAGGGATTAGACAATGTGTATTCTGATAAGTCTGTATGAAACCTGTCTCTGCGGACTCTCACTTTTAATTGAAAACACAAGAGGAAAGGTAGTAACCTTTGGGTACCGGACGGCTGGTGGCTTGGATTGTGATCTTTCATGGTGAGGCAGCGTAATGTGCTCATCAGGGCTTCATTAACACTGAAGAACTCTCAGACACGCTGTCAGAAGCAGCATCTTTTCTAAAGTACAAGTGTAATTATTTCTTTTTAAAGCACTGCTGTTACCTAAAAAACTGTAAAACAGGTTTTGCAAGTGAGAGTTGCCTTGTTTTGTTTGCTTTGGCTACAACAAAGCCAAGGTGGTGCTGGCTGTGTGGTCAATGCCCCATGGCTACAACAAAGCCAAGATGGTGCTGGCTGCGTGGTCAATGCTCCATGGCTACAACAAAGCCAAGATGGTGCTGGCTGCGTGGTCAATGCTCCATGGCTACAACAAAGCCAAGGTGGTGCCAGCCAGAACAATGCTTGGAGAAAAAAGTGAATAATAACCTCACTAACTTGAACCTGTTATTCAGAACAGGATCTAACAGTGCGTAGAACTAAACTTTAATCACCACCACACACCTCTTCAATGGCAGGAAAAAAGCAGCCACCCCTCGAACTGAAAACAAACCTTCTTTTATCTTGTTCATTTTCAGATCAACTAATGATCCTAAGTCTAGACAACAAACGGTGTGAAACACTTGAAAGTGCCTGTCAGCTACCAGTGACAAGCTGATGTCTAATCCCTGTGTGTGTGTTTGGGATCAAATTCTGCTGTGATGGTCCGGTATCGCCACTAAAAGTGACAAGAATTGATCGCGTGCGCTGTTAAAGCATCACTTGTGTTGTTTTGAGTGCTCGTGGATGCTGGCTTTGACTGACAACTGTGCTGTCTCCCAAGTGCCTTTCAGTAACTCCTATAGTAATCGTCTCTGTCACTTCACCAGTTCTGGGCTCCTCTGTTCAAGAAGGGCACAGAGCTGAGACTGAGGAAAGGCTGAGGGAGCTGGGGCTCTTGAGCTTGGAGAAAAGGAGACTGAGGGGTGACCCCATTAGTGTTGATAAATATGTGAAGGGTGGGTGTCAGGAGGATGGAGCCAGGCTCTGCTCCGTGGCATCTAGTGATAGGACAAGGGGCAGTGGGTGTGAGCTGGAACAGAGGAGGTTCCACATCAATATGAGAAGGAACTTCTTCATGGTGAGGGCAATGGATATTTTGGACAAAACTGAAAAGCAGTCTTCAGAAAAAGGAGAGTATCTATGCAGGCTTCAACTCTGTCTTTCTTATTCCCTGCTCCTAAATTAAAGGTGTGAGCTTCAGTACTCGGTCAGAAAACAAATGTAACTGAAACCCACAAGTCTGTGATACTGAAGCTGGGTAACCTCTGGAATAGGATTGAAGACAGAGGAACAGCTGCAAAGCCACTTTTACAATGCTGCCTTTTAAAGGGTTAAAACCAGAGATGGTTCACGTTCTAGGGAGCGTCTGCATGGGTCCATAACCACAACTGACTGCTCTGCTGTTTGGCCTGCTACTAGAACGCGGGCTCTTATTTACATACAGGAGTCACACGGCCACGTCCCGTGATGCTTTTTTATCATCGCCGGACTGCTCGGGTTTGGAGCGTGACAAATCAAACGAGTTTGCTCAGACTTGAACCAATGGTTTGGTAAAAGATCCTGTCTAAATCCCCATTAAGAAGAATAAATGGGCACCATAAGGAAGTGTAAGTATTCAAGGCAATGAGATAAATCTTCCACTTTTTCTCAGTAACAGAAAATATTGGCGACAATTCTCCACTAATTCAGCGCAGAGATGGTGCTGTCTTATTAAGACACACTGGCAAATCATGCAGATGACAGAAAGAACTGGATTTTTAAGATATGCATATCTGTAAATGCTAGATATTATTTATGCTGCTGTTACCATAAAATCTGGCTTGTTGTGAACACATATCTACTTAAAATATCTTCAGTTTCATCCCCAAACAGAGCTATGTAAATTTAATTGCATCCGTGTTGTCTTTGGTAAGATCAATGGCAGCCCTAATTCACTAAAAGAAAACATTAAGAGAGTGCCCATGAATGTTATGTAACACAAATCGGTGTGAATTTGTAATTAATTACTTGTTCTAGACAAAAGTAACTGGTTTTTTATTTCTTGAAATGTCTTCAAGATGTAATAGTTCTACTGTTTATCAAAGAATTACTGAATGTTAGGGGTTGGAAGGGACCTCAAAAGACCATCCAGTCCAATCCCCCTGCCACCAGCAGGATCCCCTAGATCAAGTCACACAGGAACATGGCCAGGAGGGTTTGAACTGTCTCCAGAGAAGGAGACTCCACAACTCCCCTGGGAAGCCCCTTCCAGGGCTCTGGCACCCTCGCTGTGAAGAAGGTCTTTCTCATCTTGATGTGGAACCTCCTCTGTTCCAGCTCACACCCATTGCCCCTTGTCCTGTCACTAGATGTCCCTGAGCAGAGCCTGGCTCCATCCTTCTGACACCCACCCTTCACATATTGGTCAACATAATGAGGTCACCCCTCAGTCTCCCCATCTCCAAGCTGAAGAGCCCCAGCTCCCTCAGCGTTTCCTCATCAGAGATGCTCCTCTCTCTTCATCTTTGTGACTCTGTGCTGGACTCTCTCCAGAGTTCTGTGTCCTCCTTGAACTGAGGGGGCCCAGAATTGGACACAATCTTCTGGCTGTGGTCTCACCAGGGCAGAGCAGAAGGGGCAGAGTTGTTGTGTTTATGCATAACAATGCTTATAGGGGGAAGGCTACCGAAGCAAATTTCCTACCAGAGAGCTTGTGTTTTTATGTGCTTAAACACATGGGATCCAAATGACGCAAGCCAAGTTGTAGCCTTCCTTTCTCTGGGCCAGGGAGAACTAATTCATGTAAATAACAGAAAATGACAAAGAATAATCACAGAATCAGAGAGTCATTGAGGCTGGGAAAGACCCCTGGGATCGTGGAGTCCAGCCCTGATAAACTGCGCAAGAAAATGACTGTAGTTGAAGAGTTTTGTTTGTGAGCAAGGAGAGTATTGTGCGGTGGGTCTGTATGCAGGAGGAGATAAAGATAGTGTTTATCGTATTTTCTCAGTTTTCATCTAAATAGGAGTCGGTAATGAATCTTGCCTCAAACGAAGAGCTTTTCAGGAAAGGAGTCATTATCCAGATTCTAATCAGTCATCCACTTGTGGCTCTGGATTGCCTCTATAGAACTCGCCAGTGCGACGCTGGAATGACTGCAGTGTAATTTGGCACGTTCCGTGTGACAGGATAAAACCCCAGTGGCGTGAGACGGCAAAGTGCCGGTGCTCACAACATCGCAAGTCTTCCTGCAGTGCGCTTGGCAGCTCTGTGCAAGGGTTGTTGCAAAGGAGTGAGCCAGCGGGGCAGGCTGCACGGTGCACACCGCGTTCCGAGCTACAGCTGCAGTCGCTGCTTCTGGTACCTGCTCGCTGCGCAGTAGTCAAAGCTACAGCCGGCACGAGAACCACTTCGGGAGCTGTAGGGTAGAATGGAAAGCATATCCGTCTGTGCAAACGTTCTGTAAAGAACTTCATAACTTTAATTTTAAAATTAAATATTTTAAATTCTTTATTTTGAAATTTGAAACCAAGTATTTAAATGTAAAATTTAAATTTAAATTCAAGAATTTAAATTTAAAATCAAATTTAAATAATTTAATCTAAATTTTTGAATTTGAATTTAAAGACTTTAATTAGTTCAAGTCAACCAAAAGGTGGTCTTAAATGTTTTTCATAAATCTCTTTCAGAACTTGAGGTATTTGTTTTTACAACAGTGATAGGGAGATAAACCCCAAAGACTTCATAGACAGCATTTGTCTTTCGTGAAGTTAACTTCTCCTTATTGATCCTTGTGTGTGCGTATTCAATATATATAGGATTCTGTTGTAGGGCATAAAACACTAGCCCTGTGGATTGGCGTAGTTGTTATTCAACAGAGAGGCAAAAAGGCAGGTGATTTATGCAGCTCACCTGAGCTTGGACTGTGCTTCTGTAAAGTTTCCCTTAACACATCTCATCTGAATTTACTTTTAGTATCTGGATGGTGTGACTCAACGAAGTCACACATTTAGAATTGCCTTTCTAGGTATAGAATCACAGAACCTCAGACCATTGGGGATTGGAAGGGACCTCAAAAGATCATCCAATCCCCATGCCACAGCAGGATCCCCTAGATCCAGTCACACAGGAACGTGGCCAGGTGGGTTTTAAACCTCTCCAGAGAAGGAGACTCCACAACCCCCTGGGCAGCCCCTTCTGACAACAGATTCCATTAACAATGCTGCTCTAGTTGCTATTGTTTCTCCAGTAAAAAATATAAAGTGAAATTAAAAGCAACCTCATCTCAGAGCCTAAGAGAGACCTGGAGGTGACAACCAAGAAATAAGCAAGTTTCTGTAAACACCATGTACTTTGGAAAACCCTTATGGACCCCATGTTTGAGAAGGGTAACTGATGAAACAAGAGGATTCTCTTCCTTACACAATTGGCCTCATTAATGTTAATAAGTATGTGAAAGGTGGGTGTTGGGAGGATGGAGCCAGGCTCTTCTCAGTGCCATCTAGTGATAAGTGCCACATCCTTATGAGAAGGGACTTCTTCACAATGAGGGTGACAGAGCCCTGGAAGGGGCTGCCCAGGGTGTCTCCTTCTCTGGAGATGTTTAAAACCCACCTGGCCATGTTCCTGTGTGACTTGGTCTAGATGACCCTGCTGTGGCAGGGGGATTGGTCTGGAAGATCTTTGGTGGGACCTTCCAATCCCTAATGTTGTGTGATTCTGTGATCTACAGCAATATAAAGATATTAAATAATCCTCTAATAAAAAAATACATGAAACCCAATGAGCCAATCTAAACCCATTCCACCAATAACAAATACATTCTCAAACATAGTCAAACCATCAAATATTAAACCCCATTGTCATAGTCTTGAAATCTGCTCTTCAGTACCTCCTGCCCCTGTGCCAAGCGCAAAGGACACAGCCTCAAGCTGCGCCAGGGGAAATTGAGGCTTGAGGTGAGGAGAAAATTCTTCACCGAGAGAGTCATTGGCCACTGGAATGGCCTGCCCAGGGAGGTGGTGGAGTCGCCAACTCTGGAGCTGTTCAAGGCAGGATTGGACGTGGCACTTGGTGCCATGGTCTAGCCTTGAGCTCTGTGGTGACAGGTTGGACTTGATGATCTATGAGGTCTCTTCCAACCTTGATAATACTGTGATACTGTAACACTGTGATACTGTGAAAGGCGCGCAGTGTTCACTGGCTGGTTGCCGTTATCCCGAACAACTCCCCACTTGTCAAATGAGATGTGGCGCTTTGAAATGCTGCCTTGTCTTTCCAGGCTGCTTCTAGGAATGTGTCCAGTGAAATATGGATTAAATAAGAAAATATTGTATGTTGTGTTGTAAACACAGTGGTCTTCCTAGCAGAGGAGCAAACAGAAATGAGAGAAGTAGGAAAATGAAGCTGCTGTGTTGTTCACGAATCTGGTGGAATGTTCCGGGGGAGGGAGAAATGAGCAGAACCCCATTTCTTGAGCTTTGCCTAGAAGAAGGATTGGACCAGATGTTCTTTGAAGGTCTCTTCCAATCCTTAATGTTCTGTGATGGTCTTCTTCACGGTGCAGGTGACAGAGCCCTGGAAGGTGCTGCCCAGGGGGGTTGTGGAGTCTCCTTCTCTGGAGATATTTAAAATCCACCTTGGATGTGTTTTGGTGTGTCTTGATCTGGGTGATCTTGCTGTAGCAGGGGGATTGGACTAGGTGATCTTTTGAGGTCCCTTCCAATCCCTGATGTTCTGTGATTCTTTAAAAGTTATGGATTGCTTATGATACAGAAACAGAACACCCATCTTCCTGAAAATGCAGTGGCATGATGCCCTCTCTCTCGATAAAGCAATTTCAGAGTTACAGTGAATAATGTTGGGGAGCTGGCGTTATTACCATTTGTAAGGTGATTTATTTCAAGTTAATTCCTTGGTGACAAAACAAACTTATATGAGAATCATTCACTGAAAGACCGTATTGAGAAATTAGCTCAGACAGATTCCAACCAGAAACTGTCACAAATTACTGCCATGACAACTGGGACATAGTGAAGTGAATCTCTTGCTTCAAATAGAAGCTGTTACCTTTTC